>QLSS01000046.1:1040600-1125516 GCA_024372645.1 Trichomalopsis sarcophagae | reverse complement strand
CTCTCTCTCTCTCTCTCTCTCTCTCTCTCTCTCTCTCTCTCTCTCTCTCACTCCCGCTTATTCCTGCGGAAGCCTTTGGAAATTAACGATCTCAATTTGTTCGAGTATGCTCTCTCCTCCTCCGCGGCGGCGGCGGCGGCGGAACTTTTGTCCTGGTTATCTATCGATTGCCATTGTACGTATCTTTGATTCATCACAAATCTCCTCTCCCATCCATCCTCGCGCGCGGCGTTATGGAAGGGAAAATATACACCGCAGTCGCGCTGTTGTTTTTTCTATAAATTCTGATTGCGTGCAGATGGGACGAGAGCAGAAGAGAGATAGAGGCGAGAAAGAGTGACGCTCGGTATGAGAGGAGCGATGTTTTAGCCGCGGAGCGCATCCTCCCGCGCGAGAAGTCGACAGTGATGGACGGCGACGAGCATCGCGGCGCGAGCTCCTTCTCTCCCTCCCTCGACTCTACTCTCTTCTCGCCGTTCGTTTCGTAAATCTCGCGGCTGCAGCCTGCTCGAGATGCGCTCCCGTTTATTCTTCTTAACTTGTGCCACTTTTAACCGCCAACCATAGTCATCCTAATTAATACGCTGGTTCGCACCTCTCGAGTCGAAAAGACGTCGGAAGGATGAGCCGATTAGATTAAATTACCCGCGGCCCGATGTAAACTGCGAGCGGGCAGAACTCGTAGCTGCTCCGTATTATACGCAGAGTTACAATGGATGTTGCTCGCAACTCGGGAGGAAGTTGACTTACAATTATGCGATCTTCTCGCGGTATGGCCGACCATACTTCAAGTCGGATCGGGTCGTTAGGTATGCGCCGCTCCGACAAACGGTGCCCGAGAGTCGAATACATCATACTATGCGCGCCATCGACAACTCTCCGTATACATTCGCGAGCAAATAATGCACTGATATCAGTTCTTCTTGCTCACGCCACTGCGGCGAGGTTGAATTTTCATCAGGGTCCGAACAAAGATCGCTTATTAATTCAGAAAACTTCCTTTCGTTTCAATTGAAATTATATACTCTTTGCTTTGACTGTTTGAGTGAAAATCTGCGCTAATGAGATCCATATCAGTTGAAAGAATAATTCATGCGAGTAAACGAGCTTATGTTCAATTGGCGTATGCAGCTGTAAAATACGTCGAGTTCGGGGAGAAATAACATTGTTACTTGAAAAAAGACAAAGTGACCCGAGACTGATTATTTTGGTTTGGATTCGGAGAGAGATGATGAGAATGATCTGGGGTAGGCAAAATTCAATGCAACAACGGATGCTCCAGATCAGCCCGCGCTCTCAGCCCTCCGGAGCGTCGTCAGCACTAAGCCATCAGCATGAATTTTTGCCGGCAACTTGGCAGCTCGGTGAAAAGAACAGAACGGGCCGGCCGCGCACTTTGGAGGAGAGTGGAGGAGAGTGCAGTGCAGGCTGTATAGCAGCCATAAGGCAGGAAGGCTAAATTAGCAGTCGAGCCGGCGCAAGCGCAGGTACGGGAGGGAGATAACGATATTAGACGCGCGCCGGCTCACCTTTGACTCGATAATTCAATTATTTTACAGAGCCGCGGCGCGGCTGGCTCCCCTCCTCCGTTCCGCGCAGCCCCGGCGCTTCGAGACTACATAGGAGCTTGCAGGTATGCACGCGCGCCACGCTTCTGTGCGCGCCCGTAACAGCTTTAGCGGCTTAATAGCCGAACAACCTCCCGCCGCATTTCCATACTGTATAGCGATATATAGGCGGGAGGCTTTAAGAATGGGAAATAAGAAGCGGCAAGTCAGCAGTGCGCGGCGAGATTTACCGCGCGGAGAAAAGAGTTTGTTTCCGCGACTGGCTGTTGTTGCGCTTGTCGCCGGAGGCCCGCCTCTAGCGTGTTGCCGCGTCAGCGTGTCTTCTGTTATCTCTGCAAAGACAGCGACATGGGACGAGCAGCGCCGGGCTGCGAGCGCTCCAAACGAAGACTAATGCTCTCGCGCTCGGCCCATTAAATATTTGCTCTAATTAAGAATCGAGCGCGTCGTCGCCGCCGCCGCCGCCGAGCGAAGGCAAATAGTCCTCCGGCAAAGCAGCGGCGGCAGCAATTGACGCTGCAGCAACGCCATTACGCCGTGACGTCGGTCGATAAAGCCTCTCGGCGAGCCCCAGGCGTATACGCCACGTACACGCACGCGAGGCAACACGGGCGCGAAGCGTACATTACTATCGCGCACTTCTGCCTTTTACCCGCGACTTACCCAGCTCCATGTATACTTTGCTGCTGCTGCAGCCAATATAATTGGAGCTCTTTCGCCGAGGAAGCTGCAATTTGTCGCGTCGGGGCTGAGGCCGAGGGAGAAAAGCGAGCGGAAAGCGAAAAAGAGAGGAAGGGAGAAAGCGATTGAGTGGATAGAAAAGCCATTAGATAAAAGCGCGTAAAGTCTGTGTAAAAGGAGTGCTCGATAAGTATCGCGATCCTCTTTGGAGATGCTGCTGGCAAGAAGTAGGCTGCTTCTCTCCGCTCTCTCGAAAGCAATCGCCGCGAAACGACTCGCGTCCCCCTCTACGTATATGCATGTGTAGATACGACGTAGAGAGCAGCGAATATATTTACGTCGAAGCGGAAAACACGGAAGATTTGATACTTCCCACTCCTCTTATTTTTATTCCTCAGCAGCATAATCAGCGCAGCATATAATAGTTTGATTAAGCGCGATAGTGGAAGCGCTGCAGCGATCGCGAATTAATTCGTTGACGGAAAAACTTTGCTGATATTATCGCGCTTGTCAAGCGCGGTTCTGCTAACTGCACTTACAAAACTTACGCACTTGGCTTACTTCGTCGAAAGGCTTAATAATAATATAATATTAGGTATAAGCTGATTTTCCTAATTAAGAGCCGCCTCTCTCCGTGCGGTGTTTTGGCAAGATTTAGGCAAGGCGCGCTTCGGCTTACCTCCTTTCTTCGGCTTATCTCCTTGCCTAACAGTGCCAGAAAGAACTGTCCTCGCGTCGCGATCGATGTGGCAGAAAAATCGTACCGTACCTTCATTGTAACACTTACATTTCTATAACGCAGCGCGATAATAAAAACCGAGTGATAAACGGCATGAAAGCTCCATCAGTCATGGGGGCAACGAAGCAACAGTCCTAAAACAGTAAAACCACCATCAATCACGGCGTGGGCCAGCGACGGCGGTAGAAGAATCCAGTTCTATATATATACGTATACAAAGCTACTTCGGAAAATGGTAATATCGTAATTCAGCGCGTTATCAGCGGAGCAGCGCTCATATCCGCAGCTTCATCAGTTCCGCGGCGCGCGCGCGCGCACACACACACACACACACACACACACACACACACACACACACAAGCGCGCGCGCAGCAGCTGCGGGCCGGGCGTCTGTCTCTGGCTTGTTGCGCGACTGGACTACGGCAGTGCTATTTGCACGACGCCGGCTATCAATTTGACGCCATCCATTAGAGCATTAACGAGGATTTCCAAGACTTAGAGGCAGAGTAGAGTAGGCTCGGCCTCTCGAATATGCGCGTGGCGAGCAGATGCAAGCTCCGCCGTGTAACTACTCTGCACCGGGGTCCAGTATCAACAGCCTAAATCAAGCGCGCTCTCGCGAGCCAGATATGACCGGCGCAGTATTTCCAATTAACACTCGACGGTGCGGTGCGAGGACAAAGGCACGGAAGAAGCTCGATCATATTAGCGTTGCGATTGTCTCGGATTCCAGCGCGTCTTCATTACGGGCCATTATCCGCAGCCGCGTGCCGTTGATAAGCGATGGATGAAAAATACCCGGGGCGAATGAAGGCCGGCCGAAGGGCGGATGATCGAGACCTGCAATTACAGATACAGTGGATCGAGGTAAATACGCACGTCCGATCATCAGCGCCGACACTTTCTCAACAAAAAAATGACAGCAAAAATATAGCCCTCGTAAATAATTCTCGCGGGAAAGGGAGTCAATCCGAAGACGAGGGGCATGCGCGGGTCAGCTCGGAATAGTACTTTTCCGCGAGTCCCTTCGAGCTTGCTCGGCGGAACAATGTCCAGACTCGCGGCCGAGATTGGGGTCGCGACCCTCCCTCGAGTATCGGGGCCGCCTTATCACCTCCGCCGAGGCGTGTGCGCTCAGCTGGCCTTTCCTTTTAATCAGCGCGCTCTGTGATTTTCGCAGTGTGTGTGTGTGTGTGTGTGTGTGTGTGTGTGTGTGTGTAAGTAGTGTCCGCGCGCCGGCTGTTTTTCGAGGCTCGCCTGCCACGGCCACGATCCAATTATTTTAGAGCCGGCCAGTTAGACGACGTCTGACGTCTTTCATGCCGGCACAAAGGACCGAGCCCGCGGCTGCCGCTCCTCCGCAGGTCCAGCGGCTCCTCTAATGGCCATATCGATCGGCCTCGCGCCCGCGCCCGCGCGCTAATATTTCACCTTTCCTTCGCACCTACAGTTATACATATATACGTCTCCTGTAAGACCATCATCCTTTTCGAGACTTGGCCGACGCGGAGTGCGCATAACAGCTCTCGCGCCCGGAGCGGCTTCCTTATTGAGTGTGCGAGGCCTCGTTGAAGCCGTGTTTGCGAGGAAATGGAATCCGGACAACAATTCCGATAGCGGAAAGCCGTCTGCCTCTATACTCACGTGCGAGTACGTGGCTCGGCGAGAGAGCCGGATTTTTCCGATGGCTGCGGCGCTGCTACTGCTCATGCTGGCCTCGGCTTTTCGAGAGAGCCGGAGATATGGTTTTTCGAACGCCGAGGAAACGTATACAGCGCGGAGAAAGAGAGAGCTTTGTCGGAGGTGCAACCGACTGGATTTACAGACGTGCGCTCTATATGCCTATATCGCGATTTCGGCGCTGAAAGGATTTCGAGTCCGAGTTTTTGCCGCTGGATTCGCGCTGGGTATATTTTTCGCTTCGCCTCGAGTCGCCGCGCTGACGGGTAAATAAATGAATACAGACAGATTAAAAGACATTGAGAGAAAGCCTCGTCACTCTAGTTTGGCGATTTCGCGCCCAGCCTCGGTAATCGATACGCAAGCGAGAGCTGTTTACGAGAGGCCGACTTGTATGTTTCATACACGCCTGTTTCGATAAATATCGGCGTTGTTTGTAGGATAGGAGAGATATTAATTAGGACATTCGATGGCAAGGCAGGCGAATCAAACTGACGCAATATTTTCGAATGTTCGAGAGACAAACAAACCGGTCTATTTTAGGATTGGAATAACCGCTACTATTATTTATTAGAGAGGCTGGATATTTTCTTTCGAAACGTTGAATTTCGTTCGTAGTGATTATTCCAATTCTAACGCTTAAAAATACAACGAGCATAAAAGGCCTTGATTATTACAAAACCGGTATGTGTATAATAAACGAGTAAAATACGTACAGCGAACGAATAATGAGTTCGGTCAATGAACAATATTTCTGTGACTTCAACACGGCGTACCGTCGACGAAATACGGGTGATAAAATTTGGGTGTAGGGCTCTCGATGCTTTTTATTTAATTCGAGAAAAGGTAGTCCTGTGCACCTGTGCAGCTGAACCTTTCCAATCGACGAGCCGACGCGTGATGAGAAATACGCGAACTCTACCTCGCGGCCTCGTCTCAGCTGGCACAAAGCAAAGACGCCCGCGCTTCCTAATCCAGTATTCATAAGAGAAATCAGAGGCGCTGACAGCCCGTTGATTAACTCGATTTCGCCACACACACAGCGCAAGCTCCCGAGCGCTACAGTGACGCACAATCGCATAAAAAAGGCTCGCGCGCCATTCATACGACGCGAGAGAGCGGATCAATCGAGCAAAGACGAGCGTGTGCGCGATTTTATTTATTTGCGCGCGAGGGGGCAGAGAGAGAGAGAGAGAGAGAGAGAGAGGCTTAATAATTCGAGCGCTGCGGTCACGGGGTGCGAACGGCTGCTGCTGCTGCTCCAGGGGTAGGCAGCGAGCGCGAGGGGAGGAGGGGAGCGGGAGTGGGGCTCGCCGGCTACGCGAGCGCCGTCGACTCCCCAGCAGCAGCGACGGCAGCAGTTCGAGCTCGGCAGCGCCGGCGCCCAGACTCGCTGCCGCCTCTCCGTCCCCGTTCTCTCGCAGCGTCATGTGTGTCCTCTCGACGCATCTCCTTCTTCTCCTCCTTCTCGAGTGATGTGATGCCTGTACGTGTGCGTCTTCTTGGTGCGTCGAGTGCGCTGTCCGAGCTGTACCGATGAGGATCCGGGGATCGATATCCGGCCGGAGCGGAGTCCGTTGATCCGTGGAACCTGCTGCTGCTGCTGCTGCTGCTGCCGGGGAGACGACGACGACGACGATGACGATGCCGCGGACGTCCGCCTTGCCAGACTCTGCTCCGAGGAGACATCGCGGCCTGCGCTACTGAGGGACTGGTCCGCCAACCCAAGGAGCACTCCTTGCGACAACGGTCAGTGCATGTAAGGCTGCTGTCGTCGCAACGAGCGCGCGTTGATCTCGATCACTGGAAAGAAAGTCCGAGTACCGCACGCCGGAGAGAACGTGCATGCAGCCTCTCGAGCCGCGCGCAAAGACGGAGACTCGAGTTAATTAATAGCGACTTGTTCGGCCGGCGTCTCTGCTCCCCTTTCTGCCCGCTCCGCCACTTGCCAGAAACAGGAGCGCTCTCTCGCGTCTTCTAATTATGTCACTATACGGCCGGGCTCTCCTCGCCTCCGTTTCTTTTAATTCTGCACTTTCTTATCTTCCTCTGGGAAGAGCGATTCGGCGAAACTCTATGCAGCTCGGTAAATCAATTCCGCCGACGCTCGCGCGCGTACACGTATAGACACGGAGATGAGCGACGTATAGACGCGTGTCAAAGCCGGCCGATGATTGATGACTCGCGGGGCTGCCTCGACGTGCGTGCATGTATACGCGTGCTCGACTGGGCCAAGATAAAGAGGCCCGGCCAACTGTTACGACTGTCGCTCGAGCTCGTTCGTCAATTCCTCTCGATCGAGCCGACTAACGTCGCCCTGTACAGCCTCTCTCGCTGTTGTGCTGTGTTTCGTTGATTGCTCTGCACGCGCGTTACGGATTGCAGAACCGTTCCGCCTTATGATTTATTTTTTTTTCACGCGTCGAGCGGGATTGGAATTTCTAATTCCGAGTGGAATGAGTCGCGCGTTTATGGCCCGAACTTTTCAACGCGTATGCCTTACGAGCTTTGACGCGCCGCTCTCGAGATCGGTCGCTTTAGAGCCTCGTAAAAAAAACCTGTAATCGACGGAGCATCATCGAGCCCTGCATATCGCTGTAATCGGCCGCAGTTTGCATGCATTATCGCGGGATTTTCAGAATTCGGATTAACGCCCTCGTGAAAAGGCTGCATCGCGATCGGCTGCAGGAGGAAATTACGGCGCTCGCGCGAAAAGGAGCGATTCGAAAGAGAAACTGAAATTAAGTCGCTGCACGCATCGCCGCGGGTAGATGATGGATCGGGCGAGGCATTATCCCCGACGCGTCGGCATACATCACACGCGCAAGATATAGCGCACTCCGAGTCGCGTTTCGGGTTAATCGCCTTTTTGCTCGCGCTTCTCGATAACCGACTTTTCTCCGCGGGCGGCAACGAGATGATCGCGCTTCGCGGGCCTTTGAAGGAACTGCCTCCTGGAGCACTTGCACGTGTACACGCGGGATCCTTTGTGTCCGGGAATGCTTGTAATATCGAGTAATTAATTTGGTGCACGGCGAAGGCAGGGGGCAAATGAGGTCGAGGCAAGTGGATTTCCAGGGGGTGGCGGCTCCTCTTTCTTTTCTCCTCGGGGATAGAGTGTTGTGTAGGTATCTGCGCGTCGCGGCTGCACCCGGTGAGAATTTAAAATGGATTCGCCGCGGCGCCCGGGCATCGACGACCACGACGGCCAGAACGGAGAGAAAGAGATAGAAAGAGAAAGAGAGAGAAAGAGAGAGAAAAAGACGGCCAGGCCAGCTCGAGCGAGCCGAAAGATAGAGCGTTTTATGGAGAGTTTTCCCGGCACTGCATTCTTCTTCTCTCCCTCGGCCTTTCTTTTGCACGCCCGCGCGCTATGCTTCCCTTTGCCGTGCACGAGGCTCCGGGCGAAGGTCGCTTGCCCTCCCGCGCGAGCATACAAATATGGGTATGCGCGTGGCCCGGCCTCGTTGACCCGCGGACATGGATCCCTGCGTTTACGGCTCCTATCGGCCAACTCCCGCGCTCGCGGCTTGACGGCTCGAAACAAACGCGAATCAGCGCGCGGCTAAAAACAAGAGCGAGGGGGCGGGGGAGTCCGCTAATGCCCGCGGGGGCGCATCGCGAGAGTCCTGCCAGAGACACGGCACTTATCGCGCGCTCGACTAAAAATTTTCCCCATTTGCCAAGTGACATTTAGAGCGTTGAATAGGGATCGTTAGCGTCTGCCAGAAGTACATTACAAAAGTTGGAGCTTCCCCGGGCGGATGCAAACGCGGCACAAAGCTCCGAGGCTGAAAAGATGCTTCGGTTATTGTGGCGCGCGAGGCTGATGCCGAGTGAGAAAGTACTGCCGCTGACCCGGTTCGTCCTCGCTCGCGCTATCACCCGGCCGGCGGAACGTGCTCGCGCAATTTCGAACTCTCGTCTTCGAGAAGTTCGCGACCATCCGTAGATATGCATGTCCAGCTTTGTGACCCGCTGCTTTGACACGGGCCGAGGACAATACTTGTGTGTGTGTGCGTGTGTGACTCTCTCTCTCTCTCTGTCTCGCAGGAATCCGCACCCATGGGAGCGCAGTGAGAGGATGTTGTCAGCGAGCTTTTTCCAAGCTGTCTTGGCGCTCCTCGGAGGCTTGCACACGCTGCGCTTCGCTCAGTCTGCCCTCGTCATGCCTACGATAAGAACCACGGGTGAGTGCACTTTTTCCAGTCTCTTTTGTCCCGATCGCGATAGCGGCTTTCTCGATTCATGCGCTCGCGTTATTTCGAATCGTCTTTTTTAATAGAGTTTTCTATATGAAAAAGGTGTGGTCAAGGTTTAATGAACTTTTGGAGCATGAGAAAAAAGTCACAAGCATTTTGCTTCTACCGCATAGAACCGTCGGTTCAGAATTAACTCGAAATTTGCGGAACTTTAGTTAAACAACTGGCGAATTATTGAGTGCTCGTAAAACATGGTTTGGAGCTTGGGTATGTGCTGAGCTCAAAAATGGCTCAAATCTGCAGCTTCCGCATTTGAAACTTTTTAACGATAATTATGATTATGTTTTCTGATTCTGCAAGTTTTCAGGTTTTAATAATAATCTTCCGTTTACATTTCTCAATGAAGGCTTGTGCTTTGACCGGTGTCCCAAAACAGTCCGGGGAGTGCAATTTTACAAGCGACTTTTTTAACGTCAAAAGCGGCCGTAACGCACTTGAACCTGGACGCGAAACTCGAAATATAGGTTGAGTGATAAACTGTGTTATCTCGCGATGAAAAAGGGCGTGCGGAAATTGAATTAATTTGAAAATTTGCCGGGAAAAGCAGAAAAACGAGCTCATCGAACGTCAGCTCACATAGCGATTCCCGGAAAAAGAGCATCGCAAATGTCCACGAACACACTCGCAAAGAGAAAGAGAGAGAGAGAGAGAGAGAGAGAGAGAGAGAGAGAGAGAGAGAGGGAGAGGGAGAGACAGAAGTCGTCCGCATAAAACATCCCGTCGCAACAAAACGCGCTCGCGGCTCTAATATCAAGTGCAGCCTTCCTCCCCGACATTCCCGGAGCACAATCACCTAAAAGTCCGCTCGCGCGCGCACTCCACTACAATGCACGACAGTAGTCGCAGTAACAGCCCCCCTCCCCCCGCTACACTCTCTCTCTCTCTCTCTCTCTCTCTCTCTCTCTCTCTCGAAAGAATATCATCCGATGCGCGCGCGGGGGAGCGCTTTCCCAGGCAGCTGGCAAAAGCCGCGCCGGTCGATGGCTATACGCCGGACTAATGCATAAACAATGCAGCGTTTATCCGCTTCTCTTTCGCCCGATGAATAATACACCACTCGCCCACACGCAAGAGGGGGAGGGGGATTATCGAGGGAAAACGCTCGGCTCCACCCCGATACTGTCCTCACTCCGAGCTGTTTTATTGTGGCGCAGGATTTTTTAAACAATATCCCGGGCGCTTGGACGGCTTCCAATAGCAAATCGAATGTAGGAGACTGTAACTGTTGAGCGCGAATTACGCGCGCCGGCGCTTATATTTATTCTGGCGCTGATGCAGTCGGGCCTCGAAATCAGGACTCGCGCGCAAACGAGCGGCGAATTACACTAGCTGACTCGGCTCTCTGCTCCGCGCATTTACTTAGACTCGATCCGGCTGTGTATGCACTACACTCCGTAGTACGTACTACGTGCAAGCGAGAGCTACGTACGTACATCGTGTACTATGCATGCGCTGCGTCTTTTTCTTCCCGTATTGGGGAAAAGCGCGCGCCTGCCATATCCGGCGGGGAAATTATGCGACGCGCTCACTCTATATACGTACTCCCGCTCTCTTCATCACATTACTCCTCCCGGCCGTCGGCGTGATAAAACTTTCAGCGCCTCATCGCCCATATCTTATCGCTCGCGCTCGCGACTTGGTGACTTTATTTTCTCTCCTTCTTATCCCGCCGGCGCTCGAGGGCCGCCCTGCGGGGAAAAAAGAGCTCGCATAGCGGACACGTACACGCGCTCAAAGCACTGCATTAACGTTCTAACGCTGTGTGCGCTGTCGCTGCCGCCGCAGGGGCGTACGTTTCACGGGAAACTGCGTGTAAACTGATTGCGAGCAAATAGTCCCTGCTTCGCTCCGCTGGGCTATGATTATGATTGCGCGCTTCTGTGCGTCCTCCCGATGCGCGCGCGCGCGAGTAAAGAAACTAACGAGTTATTTTTCCTATCGGAACGGCGCTTTTTTCTCCGGTGGTTCATCAGCCGTGGTCGGTTTAATGAAAACTATTGTCGCCGCGCGCACATTACGCGTATGCGCGCTCAATTTGATTTTGTTAAAACGTCGGCTTCTTCAAGCAGCAATAATTTGCCGACGCAATTAACGCGACTCACGGCCTCTCTCGCTGGCGGCAATTATAATAACGGGCGCAAGCACGCGTGCGTGCGCCGCAAAGTATATTTATTATCGACGATGTGTGCGAACGTGGTCGCGCTCGAATGTGCGCCACGCCAGTGCCGACTGGATCGATCTGAGACGCGGGCTTCGAGACTCGCTGATCGTCGTCAATGAATGCGCAACTTTTGCAGACATAGACGTCGTGTGTATTTTGCAACGTGTACAAATAACAGAACGAAAGTGTTGAAGGGACAGCCGGCGCTCAGTCGAGCAGTCCCATCTCGTCGAACTTGGGCAGCCTCCTGACCATGGTCTGCCTGTAGAGCTTGCCCTTGTAGGCCGGATTGTCGTAGGCGTCGCCCTCGGCGCCCATGATCTCGCCGAGGTCCTTGGCTTCGCTCTTGTCGACCAGCAGCACCGGGAGGATCGCGAACGAGGCGACCATGCCGTAGAGCGCGCGCTCGCGCAACATCCTCTTGAGCTCGGCCATCGTGGGCGGGGGCGTCTTGCAGCCCACCTCGGACATCGTCGACGACAGGACTCGCAGGTACTCGTGCAGCAGTGTGTCCTCGTGCGCGAGCAGCGTGTCGTCGGCCAGGCTCGTGTTGAAAAAGTACAGCAGGTCTATCGCCGGCGAGGTGTAGACGCACATCTGGAAGTCCACCTGCAACCGGGTGATTAGGAGATTTTAGTCGATTTGTGCTCCTGATTTTTGTCGAGGGACCGAGCGCGTTCGAAATTGTCGAAAACACTACGAAATCGAAACTTATATGTAGGGATAGTGATTTCACAAAGTGATCACTCACCGCAGCGAATGCAGAAATTTCTGCATTGGATTAAAAGCTACGGGAAGCTATTCGATTGAAGAATCGAAATGGCGTACGAGACACGGAACTTTTGGATGCTCGTTCTCAAATTGAAGAACTTGGAGCAGAGAATGTCCGACTGAAAGATCAGCTGCTAGCTGAGCAGTTAAGTCATTCTCGGAATATAATAGAAATGCGGATACACTTAGAACAGAAAGAGAGAATACTAGAATCAATAACACTGCTTTGTCTGTCGATCAGAATCGACTAGGGTTAGGAAGTCCTTATCAATCAATCCCTTAATATCCGAGAATCGTGATTTAGCTTCTAATGTATATAAGCAATTCCGTTTTACCGGACACTAGACCTACTCACTCAGATCAACTAATTGCTAGAGCAAACAATTGGACTCCCGAAACTAAAACGACAATTATCATCATTCGGCCTTTGAATTTCGTCTGATTATGCCGCGAAATTCGAATGCTTGCGCATGTAATAACACAAAGTCGCAGCAAGGAGAGATACATGCGAAAATGAAGGCCACTCATTTGCCGTCTGAATATTCTGAATACAAATCGCCTTCCAATATGCATATTAAATTCCCTTTCATCCCGCCGCACACGGCCGGCATTAAGTATAATATAACCCCGTACAGGCGGGAGAGGAAAACTTTAAGTGCCACCGCGTCGGCCCTTTCGACGGGACAGAAAGCGCGCAACTCGGCCGAAGAATCTAAATTTAAAATGCTCCTTTTTTTCTCCCTCGCGATCTCTCGGTCACTCGTCGTCGGAGCCTTGAATAATAAATTGGCGAATACGCTCGGGAGCGCGAGTTTTAATTATTTTGGCGGCCCCCGTACGAGTTCGAAAAGTGCGCGCAGAACAGCGGCCTATACGTACATGAGCCAAAGTCCAATTGAATTCCAGGGCACGTATTGAATTGGAAATGAAATCGTCGTCGCGAGGAAGAAATAAGCACGGAGAAAGGGGGGCATGCTCGGAGCAAGATAAACGAAGAAAAGGGTTCGCGTTACGAGCTAGTCTACACGCGACGCAGGGTCAGTGTTTACGCTCGTCATGTAACAGTAGTCTGTATTTTATAGAATGCGATCACTCACGAAAATGTGTCCGACGGGTCGGTTCTTCTCGTTGTACCGGAACAGCATGTTGTTGACCCAGAAGTCGCCGTGGTTTATTACGTTGAACTCGTCCTCCCGGCAGACGCTGACTGCGGAGCCCTTCTCGTACATCTTGTCGGCCAACTTGAGGATCTTGTCGGAGTAGCTGCGCGAAAAGGCGGCTCGTCAACACGCAAGTTCGTCGGACAAAAATGAAAGGAAGCGAAAGGGGACTCACTTGGAATCGAGCTCGGGCCAGTGGGCGATCTCGCGACCCAGCTGCTTGGTGCCCTCGATGAAGAAGGACTGCATCTCCACCGGCTGTCTCATGTTGAAGAGCCCGCAGCTGTAGAGCTCCTTCTGCCTCGGCTCCTGAATGGGCGAAAAAGGGAAAAAAGGCGCCGCTGGTTCAATTGGAACGAGCTCTCTCGCCGTTACGTCGTGCCGCTCGTGTTGTGCGCGTGTATACGACTGCGGACAACTCTATACGCGAGCGGAGTAACGAGTAACGAGCCGGCTGTATAGCGCCGCCGAGTACTTACCTTCTCGCAAAGAGCGACGGAGCTGGCGTGAAATCTCGCCAAGCCGCGAATAGCCAATAAGCAGTGGTCCATGTCGAGGCCGGCTTGACGGTCGGCCATGCGGAAACCGAGTGGCGCCAGGTCTTCAATGACCAGTAACGGCGGATCCTCCTTTTGTGTGAACAAGCCTCGGCCGTTGAGTGGCCTATTGCCGCCCAGCACTTCGTTCATTTTCGCCAGGGTCTCCGTCATCATCATTATCTCGGTTGAGAAGAGACTGGTTTTTGATACCTAAGGGCAACACGAGATCGATACATCACTCATAGTGCAGCTACTTAATACTGCGCGATCAGGTTATTATAATATTGCAACATGAGACCCCTCCAAGTATTGGCATGTTGTGCGGCATCAAAAAGTGTCGGTTCGGCGTCAGCCTATATAAAAGAGACTACAAACATTTCGGGATTTTTGAAATTATACTTCGGTGTAGCTGAGAAAATAAGTAAAAAGTGTAATTTAACAGTCGAAAAAGGCTGGAGACACCTTATATGCGCACGTGTTACGTATAGTATACTATCGAACTGTACTGTTTGACACGTCGTGTGCGAAGCTCAATTTAGCATCCACGCTTTGCCTACGGAGTGTCAAAACATGTTTTACGTTATAATATAACTTTCAAGAAAGCTAAGCTCTTGATGTGTGTATATTAATCTTCTTCCCGAATACCTACAACGTATAAGTCACCCGGAACTCTCAAAGCACATGAAACAGGAAAACATTATATCTCGTAGTGCGCTACGTGGCTTTTGATGTTTTGGTGAAAAATCCGCTTAAAAATCATAAACACGTACTTTACCCGAAACTTTCACATAGGCGATGTCGAGGTATTCAGCGTACGAAAAAAAAGTCAGTGCCCTACAATATACAAGCGCGAAACAATTACACACCAATCTTCATCGGCGAAGCCAGGTGCGAAAGGGATTTAAAATAAGTCCCCTCTAGACAAAACTCTACTTTCGCTCCACTTTTTCGTAGGTGAAAAGCGCGTTTTCGATGCACGTGTCATGAAAATAAATAAATTTCCGATGTATATTGAGCAGTGAAACTGGCGAGAAGACTAGTGACTAGCCAGTGCTAACTGGCCAGTTCAAAGCACGATGACTGCTTAGGCACTGGACAAGCACTACTGAGATTCCAAATTAATCAAAACGTAAACAACAAGATGCTTGACCCCGAAAAATACGTACATACGTATATGCTGTATTGCGAGTTATCTTTATATGTTCACAATTGGTTGAGGCAAAGTTGTGTGAAGGTGAATTTCATACAGCACGTCAGCGAGAATTAGAAGTTAAAAAAATACATAACCTACAAAAGTGTGTGTTCATAGAATACTTATTTTTGTGAGGGTTAAAATAAAATATTCAGGTTAAAACGTGTTATACATGGTTATTTAAGAGTTATTTATTAGTTTCATAAGTATTTTTGGATAATTATGAGTCAATTTATAGTTATTTACTTGTTTTTACTGTACTTGGCACTCCTTGGCCAGTGGCATGGATAAAAATCTGACGAAAATCGCATGGCAACTAGCGAGTTACTGCTGAACTCACTGGCCAGTTCACTTTAAACCGGACGTAGACTGGCGACTCACTACTGAACATTTCTAACAGGGTATAGCAGACAACAATATTACTAAAATGGGAAAAAGGATGTTGCAAGACTGCAATATCCTTTTCCTAAAAATATAAAAACTGAAAAATGCTTCAGAACTGGTTTGACAACGTCCCTGATAGTACAGAACCGTTTAAAAACGTTAAAAAACGTTTTACTTTAAACCATCTTAACGTTTATAAATCTAGTTTGAACAACGCTTTATTAACGTTTTAAACACATTGGAAATGTACGCTTTTCGATTTTTAATATATAGTAATCAACCCTTTTAAAAAACGTTTATATGACGTTTTATGTGTAAAAGTTAAGAAGTACCACATGTGTTGTAACAGCTTTGTATGCAATGTCTAATTTAATTCTAATATTAAGTTCGTACGAAAATTCACGATGACCTGGCACAAAGGAATGATGTTGTCTCCTTTGTGATCAGTCGCCTCGTGCACAGAGAAAAATAGTGTCTCTGGGGCCGATGAGATCGAAAGAACACAGGATTTTTGTCCATGTACTAAAATTGGCGGAACTGCGGCTCGAGGATTGTCGCGAGAATAAAAATAGAACCGTATCGCATAAGCTCCTGTTGGGCCGCGGTGCCCCGGCGCGGAATAAACAAGTTATTTCGTGATCGGCCGTCTCGAGCGCGAAGAACAACTTTGAGCTTAATTCCAAAGAATGTTCTAATCGAGCTCTGTACTGACGATTTGGCGCTTGGGTTACCGGGGAGGGAAATGCGTTGCCATGAAAAAACAACAGTTGCTTTGTTTTTTCTCGGGACGTGAAAAACGGAGCCCTTGGACGCCAGTCGGTTAGATGAGAGCGGTGCATAAAAGGACTACTTTAGTCACAGATAGGCGTGACTTAACAGCGGATTTTAGCCACACTGTCCTATAAACTATATTGACATTTAAAATGGTTTGATATAGAGTAAAGCGTTTTATTAACGTTTTAAAACGATTCTGTGCTATCAGGGGTCACTCTTCCAAGAAAAGCGGAAATTCTTACATTTCAATAACGTTTCTAAAACTCGACAATCAACGTTCATAGCAGTTTCGAATAAATGTTTCGTGATTTCTGGAATAGATTAATCGTTGCGTCAGCGGGAAATCAATGTAAAGCATAAGCAATTTCTGTTTCCTTAGATCTCGTGAAAATTTCTTGTATACAATCGATCATGAACTTTTACTAGAGAAACTTATTTAGAATATAGAAGTGTATATAAAATAAGAAGAATGCTGAATTGATAATGGGCAATAAAAAATGTTATCGCAACAACAGAAAAGTAAAACTTTGCATTTCGAAGAGTCATTCAAACGTCTGCAGTAAACTAGAAATGATACCTATTCAAAAAGTATGACAAGTCAGAAAAACAGATATAAGGTTATAATTAACGCATTCACTTTTTGGCAAAACGAATGTTCGGAACGAATTTTCCTTTTGGGAATCGCATTCTGAGGGCATAATAGTGGACGCTCGACCGTTTTTACGCAATTATTAAAAAAAATGTAAGTTATTACTGCAAATTGATTTTTGTATTTAGCAATAAATTTACTTTTTAGCAAAGAAATAACACTACAGCAGTTGTCTTTATTAGCGTAGTAGAGCGAAATAAATCAATCTCGTAAGCATTGGTATGTCGGTGGGGAAAGAGCGCTCGCTCTCTTTGGTCCAGACTTCGGGTGAAGGCGGACGACCGACTGCGAGCGTGATAACCTTATAAATCATATATTGTGTATTATTAATTAATATATTATAGTCAGAGAGTGCATGCTACAATTAGACCCTCAGAATACGTTTCCCAAAAGAAAAATTTATTCTGAGCAGCCGTTTCGCCGAAAAGTGGAATCTAAGTTAGGGTCGATAAAACAGGACTGTGGCATGCCCTTAAAGATGAGGTTTCTATGTATTCATCCATTATTTTTTAGTTGTCATGCGTCCATGAATATGGACTCCTATACGACACATTTAAATTGGATGAACATTAATAAGAAACTATACTGCATGGAATGAAGACATTTCCACGAATGACGTTGATTGATGGGTGGTATTCATGGTTCCCTAATAGGAGGAGAGGAACATTTTTTATATTATACTGATGCGGCGTTGTCAGAGAGGTCGGAATATGCGACTAAGCCTGTGTTTGCGACATTCAAATCAGCAACGTTTCAACGTAATTTCTGGTGAGATCACACTTTGTTTGCTTCGCTGACGTTTGCAACTTTTTAAGTAGCTTTTTGCGCGCTAGAACAGCCGTAACTGATCGCCGACGACAGGAAAAAAACTCACCAGATCTTGGCGGACACCTTCGTCCATCGGCTCGACCTTGACGATAAAAGTCTTCTTCTCGGCGTCGTTGCTGCCGGCACGCACGAATTCTGCATTTACACGAAACATCTCACTAGTGTAATTGTCACCCTTGTTCGTGGCTGGCTTGATGAGAACATCGGTTACCTGGATACCCGGGTCGTTCTCCGATTTCCGGAGAATCTTCTCACAGAACTCCGTGTCCACGATCTTCGCGATCTTCCTCAGCATGGCGTCGTCCATTATTCCGATTGTTCGCGAGACGCGAGCGTGCACTTGCGATACTCGAGGGCTCTGTACGCGCAGGATCGGCGCTTCGCTGCTGTCGCGCGAAACAGCGAGTATGGACAGTCTCCGCAGACCGAGCGTCGGAGCCTTTTATACAGACGAAGAGATCGCAAGAGACTCTTATTACTTGCTGCGACGCTTCCTATACTATTGACGGTCGAGGCAGCAGCAACGCGAGTAATTACTGGCGCAGCACACGACATCGCTCAGCTGCACGCATCTGCTTTTTCCGACCGCTCTCGGCGTCAGTGTCAACTCTGCATGTAGAGCTTTGATAACGCCGGGCTGCAGATAACTCCATCGATTCTTATTCGACTCTTTTGACTCTTTTGAATGTTGAATTAGCTTAAGGGAGTCCTTGCCACTAAGTCGAAATGTTTGTAGCCCAAATCCGCCAACCTAATGTATGTGAATAAAAAATTACTCAGTGGAAGACTGTTTGAGTAGAAGATGATACTCTTTCACCTTGTATCGTATGCATGGTAGACGTTCCTTCATTGCCTTATATCTTGATCATCAACGTATAAGATGGCGTTGGACATTAAAATCAGCGCAATTAGAGTTTCAATTAGGAGCTGTGAACGCGACAGTTACGTAAAGCGCTCGCCAGCACTGATCTGTCTCGTCACGCAATGAGAAGGAGAATCGCTTAAACGGCCGACGTAACACACGTCGAGTTCAGCTGCTCTCCGTGTCCAAAAACCATTTATTTTTCTCCTCGAACGTGAATTGAATCGGACTGCCGACGACGCTGCACTCTTGCCAACAATGACGAGCTCTTTTTGTTTTCGAGTGCGCATGCGAAAATTATTTCCGCGGCCGATGCAGCGCGAGCTTGATGGCACGTCGCGACGCGATCGATACGGAATTCGCAAAACGCACGCTGCTGCGGATACGCAGCTAATCGGATACGCAAAGCAGGTCTCGAATCAAGGATAACTAACAGAAAGTATTGTTGCGCCGACGTCAAGTGTCATCGTGAGCGGAATGTCGAGATGTTACTTATACGTATGCGGCAGTTGCAGTGTGCGGGGAGTTGCAGCCGCTGTTGATGGAGTTGTGCAAGGCACTTGTGCTTGTTGTCTGTCCTCGCGGATCGCGGATCGTTTATCAGCTGTTACGGAGATGATGAGAAACTTTGCGAATGTAGCATCCTCGTAGCATCGTATACGTATTATTATGCGTATTCATCGCAAAATGGAAAAAAGTGGGTCGCAAGGTACTATGGACGGCCGCACCTCATCGAAGTTTTTATCCGGCACCCTGCGCAGCCGCGGGAAAAGAGAGAATCGGCCGAAAAATATTGATAAGGAGTAGTCATCCTTCGCATGACTATATACGGCGGAAAGTTGTATAAGTGCATATTCTATAGTATCAAGTTGACGGCGGTAAGCTGCAGAGTTATATATCCCCCGACTACTGGATTCCGGCTCTATTATATAAGTAGTTGCTATTTTCGACTCTTGACTCGCCTTATTTTCCATATATTCTGTAGAAAGAGGCGCCCGCGCATCGACAGATATGCCTGGGCAGCTCCGTGCGCGCGTACTCTCGGCGGGAATAATCAGGGAAGCGTCGAAATTCATTGTATCGATAGGCTGGGCTGCACTGGTGGCACGGCATAACAAACAGCGGCGGCAGTCCATTGAGAGCGAGAATGCCTTCAGCCTTGCGGGCAGCCCGCAGCGGCGCGCGTCGTATCGCGCGCAGATAACGAGGGACGTATACGCGTAGCGAGGGCGCGCTGTACATAATTTGCAAGTCCGTTATCGATCCGCCGCTGGCTGCTCCGTTTTCGCCGCCGCGCGAGCGCCAACTTTAGCGGATTATCGGAGTGCCGCTGCAGGAGCGCGGCCGACATATGCTGCAGATTAAATTACCCGGCCCTTTGTTTCTCTACATCTTACTTTCGCCGCTAAGTATAGGAGGAGCAGCAGCGCGCGCTCCATTAGCGGCTGCAAAGATTTGCGCAGCCGCGCGTATATTGCATTTTTGCTGCTGCAGTCGCCGCGCGCAAGAAAGTTCGCTTATTGCGCACATGCCGCTCAACTTGCGCGCTCGAGTTCCGAACGCGCGCAATTATTTGCCCAACTCGGCGCATAGTTGCAGGCACGCGAGGCGAGCGAATTACCCAACCTGCACGCGCGCGAATCAACTTCTTCGCCGTAGCCGAGCAACTGCGCGTTGTTGCGGGGCAGTCGGGAAAAAATAACGCATCGTGCGTCCGAAAGGAGCGCTATGGCCTCGCGTTCAGCGCAAGTTTAATTAGCAATTTTCTCCAGCAGAATGGCCCGCCTTATCCCGCGGCGGAGGCGGCCGCTATCTCTGCGGAGGGGGTATAAGCTTTGAGCCCCCGAGCCGCTGCCGTCGGGGAGAATGAAACGGAAACGCAAGCAAGAGGGAGAGGGAGGGGCAGCTAGAGCTCCGGAGACAATATCCGTGGATTTGGAGGATCTTGATTAATTGCTCGGACAATCAAGGAGGAAAAGCGAGAGTCAATAGTCTCTTGATCAACTTGGTTGAATTGCTGCCCGCTCGCCGCGTTCGTGTAAGCTCCTGCACTAGGCTGACTGTGTACAGGGCGACCCGGCGACAGCTTTTTTCCCGACCCCGCGTGCCTGCAGTCCTCGATCTCTCGGCCTCTCACTGCCGGGCAAACAATGCGGACTTGTGTGTCGCTGCGGGGACGCAGATATACAACGCTCGGAATCGCTCGATCAGACGAGCCCCGTGCGGGGGACTTTTGATTATTGCGAGATGCTCCCCGCCTCGACTCTTTTTCTCCTTCGCTGAAATCGATGTTTACTGCGAGTTATTATGGCAACTGCTTTCGACTCGCTCGCTCAAGGATCAGGTGAAATTAATATTTGACTATTAATATTACCTTCGATCGCTTTGAGCTTTTTGATGCATCCGAATGTACGTAGTGAAGAAAAAATCCACCTGCGCGGCTATCGGCTATTTATGGATCAATTTCAAACAATTCATAACAAAGCTATGCTTCCGACGACAATTGAAGAGCGATGTAAATTGAAATTCCGTTTCAATAACGGTCAATATTGAAAAATATTTCAAAAGAAAACGCCTACATTCTTCTCCCTTTCGTTCCGACGAGTCTTTTCCTTATCTTTAACTTGGTTCAAGAGTGGATATTCATTTTCGACGAATCCAGAATTTGTATCTGGAATCTATATTTGGGCTTTGAATATTAACTTGACGAAGATAAAAAAATTTAACATGTTCACAAATATAATTATTATAGTACGCATACGAACGTATTCGCAAAATAAATATGAAAGGTACACAATTTAATAAACTGTCCCACTCAGCTCTGTAAAATAATAGGAGTTCTACAGCGTCCTACAGAGTTTGCATATAGAAATTATTTTTGGCACTCTTGAAATCAACAATTTACTTGCTTATTCCAAAGTATGTTCAATAGCCCAATAGACCAATAGACTTTATATTACTTACAATGTGAGTATTTCACGTTTTTATTAGATTATTGGGTTGGTTAAGTTCACGAAAACCTTGGACAAAGACAGATAAACCTCAAAGTTTTAAAAAGTTTCGGAAATTTCTAAAAAAAGTGACAATTTAAAAAATGTTTGTAAAAAACTATTGTATTTGGAAAACTAATTTTAAATTCGGTAAAAAATTGTAAATTGTGAATATTTAAAAATGTTCATCAGGGACAGTTTCGTAAAAATCGGGAAATTTTTATAGTAATTGGTTGTTTAAAGTTTGAGTTGTGCTAGTCTTCGTAGGAGGCGACGAAATATACACGAAATAACAGACTTGCATAGTAGCTGCAGACACGTGCAGATTTTACAAAAACTGGTGGAAGCAAAAAAATACTGCTTTCATTAGTCGGTGCCGGAAGCTGATGCATTGATTCGGACAGACTTTGCAGAATCATCATACTTTGCTAATAACAAAGTATGCATATTGATAGACATTGCAGTGCATGAGTCCCACCTGTCTCTTTACTTTTTTAATCACAGTCTACGTCTCTCGCCGAAGGCATACTATTACGCAATGGCGTACAGTGTTGCTAATAGATGTTAGCAAAATAGTTAACGTCCGAAACGGGATGGATATATATATATATATATACATTGTATCATTTTGGCTTTCAGGAGGATCCAGCCTCGCGAGCGTCGTTGCCGGCAGTAACAAGCCGACAAGGTCGTGGGACAAGCCCTACTTTGATGACGTATCACCTCGCAATGTCACAGCCGTCGTTGGGCAAACTGCTGAGTTAAGCTGCCACGTTAAGCATCCCGGCGATCGCACGGTAATGCCGTAATGGCCTCTATCATTTTATCGTATTACCTCATATCAGAATACGCATAGCTGCATACCTATATAGCTATTGGAGGGACGAGCGACCGTTTCGTTTTCTCTGTCTGTCTCTCTCTCTCTCTCTCTCTCTCTCTCTCTCTCTCGATAATTATGGGCCGCCGTCGCTTGTAGGTATAATTACTTATACGTCGTAAGTAGAAAATTCACGCTCCGGCGAGACTGCAACGTAAGAGAAGTATTGTAATTTTGGAAGCACACTCCCAGGACCAATCGCTGGATGAAATGTAAAGAAAAAATAAGTTGCAAATCGAGTTGCTATAACTTTTTTCATTACATTTTATATGCCTCAATACGAATCAAAAGTTCTCGTAGAATCGCTCATACGCGTACACGCAAGCACTTGAATTTTTCGTTAACCGATCATGTCCGACAAACAGTCAATTTATCTCTATTGAACGATAAAATGCAGCGCGACCATTCGACTGTGAATAAAAGAACCGCTGCTGCGACATTGTCCGCGACGAATGAACGCAACGATGGAGAATCATCAAATCCGCGCTGCTGATAAATTGCCGGCGCATCTAAATCAGGCGGAAAATATCCCGGGAGAGATATTGGTCCTTGTGCGCGCGGTCGTCGTTATACTACAGCGCACGAGTTGCCGCGGCTTCGAGAATTGATTTAACGCTGGATTAGGAGCGTACTGCATATATAAGTGCATTATGTTGGGACGGCATTTAAACTTGCTTTAATTAAACTCGAGATTTATCGAGAGTAAGACGTACACGCGCGCGCGTTCCTTTTCCGTTCATTAGCATCGCGCGTACACTGCGTGCCTATTATTATACACGAGATATCCATTTTGAATCGAATCACGGCTGCAGTAGCCGAGTTTTCAGCGCGATTTATATTTATCGAGGATCGCGATTGAATATCGCTCGAATATAATTAATACGATATATAATAATTCAAACGAACATTATTAACTATAGTCCGTGTGCACTGCAGGTTTAATACGTTGATATTTCCTACCGATTAGCGCGAATTAATACGAAACAGTATATAGTATGCAGAGTGATCATGATGAGAGCAGCTGAATAATGCAACTGGCGCGCTCAATCGAACATCGCATCAGACATTGGCGAAAAGCGCATACTGCGCTGTGCGCGCGCGCGCGCGCGGTTCAGCGGATAATCCGCACGCAGATCCAGAGCGAGTGTACATTGATACATAAGATATTCAGAAGCGGGCTATATAGTCGGCCTCGGCGGATATATATTATACACACACGCACACACACACACACACACAAAAGCACACAGGTGGTATACAGTGCTGCGCGATCGTCAGCCCGCTGAATATTCCTAAGAGGGGGAACCGGCAGGTATTACGTGGAGGAGCTGGTTGGCTCACCGGGTCTTTAATCCGAAATCCGGCAAAGCGCGCTCGGAGCACGATCGTCGCAGCGCCAGCCGTGAGAGCTTAGACGCGCTTAGAGCCTCGAAATTCTCCGAGGACGAACATCCTGCGCTCTCCGGATGAACATGGCCTCTTCGCGCCAGCTAAAGCCTGTATACGCCGCCGGCAGTCGCGAGAGGGATGGCGCTTAATACTCGCCGGACGCGGGGACTGCGGAAAACGCTAGTTATTAACCGTCTTTTTCCGACGAGAGAGAGAGAGAGAGAGAGAGAGAGAGAGAGAGAGAGAGCCGAATTCGTCGGATGCCTGCCGCAGCGCGCGGCAATAAACGCGATCGAGACTTCTTCCGGCGAGATGCTGGAATGCTTTATTAAAGAGGCTTGAAACTGTGTGTATCTCGATGTATAGCGGCGTTTCAAGGACGATTTTTTCTCTCGTGCCCGGCCGGGGAGAAAGATCGAGTCGACGCGCCTAATTGCGGCATATCGACGATTACATTCCTGCGATTCTTGTGCCTCGTGCGCGAGTGTATTTGCGCGGAAGGCCGGAATGCGCACCCTTGGACGCGAGACATAAATATGGGAGAGTATTTCTTTTCTCTGATAGAAAACGTAGGCGGCGATAAATTAGATCCGCGTGCGCTGCGACGGCTGGAATGTACTGCATTTATTGCGTGTCAGATAGATCGACTTGGAGGATTCTCGGATGTTTTGGTCAGTGTGGTGTTGCAGTACTTTGAAACAGTTGGCTTCGAATGAGTATATAATATCTTGCCCATGGCCCTGGTAGAAAATTAAGGCTATATTCTCCAGGATTCTGTAACAGTAGCTTCCCACATATCATGCATAAATTTTGGCGAAGATACTCGCTCTGTGCATCCAGATATTTTACGCGTATTCTACATAAATTGCTGGCCGCCTTCGGAACTAAACGGTTGCAAAAATGTGTAGCTTGTATGGGAAAATGACAAGAAATATACTTCTCATGAAATCCCTAGGTGTTTAAAATTCTTGTAAATTTTTGTATACATGAAGGGCACTGATATTTAGCTTTCAAAAAAGTTTGCGCCGGTTTAAAGCAATACCAATTTCTCACCAGATTATTTTGTATAACTCTCCATATAAGCCAATATATTTTAGCAAACCAACAGTTCTCAGTTTTGTCGCTGATAGAAAATTGTACACAGAACGAATAGAGAGAGAGAGAGAGAGAGAGAGAGAGAGAGAGAGAGAGAGAGAGAGAGAGAGAGAGAGAGAGTATCGATTTGTTTAAAACTCGATAACTACATTTATTCATATAATCTTTGCTAATACAGCATGACTTATTGAAATAAAAGTTGATGATATTTGGTTAAGTTATAGGTGGAATGAAGCGTAGAATGAAGTGCGCATATCACATAATATGTGTAGATATTATAGAGTAGGGCTGTATTAAATAAAATAAACGGATGGAATCGATGATTAATAAGCAGAAAACATGAATGAATGTAGTTATCGCAAATCAATATGAGTGTGCAATGCGCATCTCTTAACCTCCTAATCTCAAATTATCCTTGTTGGAAATATCAGGAATTTGCGTTGAGTGTATGATAATATAAAATACTTTATTGGTTAACAATTATTAAAATATGTGTACAAGAGTACGTGTGAATATCAATGATGACTGTATATACTGTAGGCATAGGTATAGATGCTGTAGAAAACTATAGTCTGTGTGTCCTTCCCTTGATGTGCGCTTGGCTGCTGTTCTGCCCGGACTGAAGCGCCGCTGCGTCAACTAGACTGACGCTGGCGTGGGTGTCACATATCCCAGGTTTGGGCCTCTCCGTACTGTATATCTGTATCTGTGTATATCTGTGTGTATTTGTGCGTACACATTATTGGCGAATTCCAACAATCCTCTCCTTACCTTTGCCAGAAGTGGGCCAGAATTCTGCCCACTATCTGTCCATAGAAGTTTCTGGGCACTGATAAGTGATGCGGTCAGAAAATCTGGTGAATTTTCAACGATAAATTTTGATGCGATCTGGATCAGACGATATTATTAATGACCGTAACAGCGATACTGCAATGTGATACTATAATATCCCGACGGCTGCTAGTACAAGGGATTATAAATTGATGCTGATGAAACAAGTTCGCTGTGGTTCGAGTAGGATTAGCCAATAACGATATTCGAATGCAACAGTAGAGCTTTATCGGACGAGAGAGAAGTTTCGGTACAAAGTGAAAGAAATAATGCGCTCTCCATGATACGTGTATAAATAGAGAATGAAATGCCCCGATCACGTATCATACCTATACATCACACGTACGCGCTGCCTGATTTATGAGCTGACACCGCACTAAATCACGCGGTTCACCAGTTGATTAATCAACCGGTCTTTCGATTCATCAGTCGATTTATCACCCGGCCCATTATTTCTGTAGCGCAGGCACATAAGCCGAAACGCCAGAAGAATCACGCGCATTATGAAGAAGCGCGGACATACTTATATATCCGGCAGATTTAATACCGGCTGCACGTACACACAGGTAGATTATCGCGATCCGAAAAAAAGCATCAGGGAAAGAGTGAGCGCGCAGGAATCGCGGAGCTGTGTGCCAGGGCTGTTTGTACTGCGGAAATCCTTGGGCTGGCTTGGCGCTACATATCACCAGCTTATCCCATATCTTACCTCCCTTTTCTCGCGGTGAGAGCTGCGCTGCGCTCGTATAGCGCCGCTACTAACAGCGCAAAAAAGCCAATAGCATTCTGAACAGCGAGAGAGAGAGAGAGAGAGAGAGATACAAAACAGCAGCAGCTACCGGCGATATATCTGCCTAGCGCGCTCGTAGAAAAAAGTATGCACACTGCAGCGGAGCGTCTCAGCTGGAATTTATTTCATATTGGAAAAGTGCATTACAAATTTACGTCGGAGATGGCTCTGCAGGAGCGCGAGTAACGTAGCAGCAGCGAGCCAGTATAGAAATTACTCCAATCTCGTCTCGGCGGCAACAATGGCCTCAACTCATTTTTTTTTTTTTTTCCGCTTTTTGTAACGTCGAGGAAAGAGAGCTGAACGAGCGAAAGCTCGAGAAAAAGAGGGAAAAAAGTCGCCGCGCGAATTCGAGCCGGGGAGTGAAGGGAATAAAAGGACGAGCGCTGCACTTTCTCTCTGTGTATGATGGTCGAAAAAAATGTTAAAAATTTTTTGCGGCTCCTCGCGCGAAACAATGTTTTGCCAGCTGGCCTGGCTCTCCCCTCGCGGCGAAGTTGGAGCGAGTGTATAGTTTCGAGCTCGGGGAATTGTCTGCAGCGGGCGCGCGACTAATTTGTCACTTGCGCGCGTCCGCAAGTGGTTTGGCACTGTCTATGCGCTTACGCGCGACGTAAGCTCCGCTGCCGATCTTCGATCGGCCGAGCCGTGCAACAATGCCGATAAAAAGTTTAAGCCACTTGGCCGGTACTTACTTTACGTAAATAGCGCACAATGAAAAGGAAAAGGAGCTTTTTCCCCAAAAGACAGATTTACGAGCGCGGCCGCAATTTATCACCGGCAATTCAGAGCTTTCTCTCTCGCGCGCGCCGCGCTTTATACCGCGCGTGTGTACCTATATGCGCTATACAGAAGAGAGGGAGGCAGTCCGGGAGTCGAGACACGACGCGATATATGTAGCGCGTTTTTTCTCCTCGTTCGCTCACTGTTGTGTGTGTGTGTGTGTGTGTGTGTGTATGTGTGTGTGCGAGTCTTCCCGTTGAATCAAACGGAGAGAGACTGGACGCGCCAAAGCCAACTTAACCAGCGCTATTTTTTTTTTTTAATCAGAGCGCTCGCGTCTGTTTTCTAATCGACAAGTGTCGCTGTACATGACTGATACATCAAAAGAACATTCTAATAAATGGCTGGTAGCTAAAATGAAATCGAGATAACCGTGGATTTCATATCTTCAAATGCCGTTTCGCGTGAAAATGTCGCGGGAGTTGCTGAAAAGTTGACCTAAAGCTGGCATATACACCCAAGAAAAATAAATCCGTGAGTCCGGTTTTCAGGTTTTTCATGTCCCTGGGACTTGGTTTTGCTGATTTGCGACAAAAAAGGTTGTTTCGAAGGACAACAAATGATCGATCCAATCAAGCAGTAAATATTCTGAATAAAAACCAACATAGTGCAGGGCTTATGTCTATTGGAATCGTTTTAAAAATTCATTCGAGTAGCATTGCGTGCGTTATAGTTGGAATTGATTTGTATACCTATCGCGCCCTATCTCGTTTTGCCGTTTTGGCTGTCAGCCACAGAATTAATACTCGGCAACGTAGTATCGAAAATCATTCAACGTATAATAAAACTGCGCGTCAGTCTAATTTACCTGACGTCGAAAAACCGTTTGAAAAATCCAACAAGAGTTGGGAATTTTTCCAATAACGAAGTTCACGTCAGCTTATTGGTATACTATTATGCCGACGCGCGGTTTAGCAAAAAATAGTATACGGCTTATAGCTTTACGTACATTATTATACAAGCCGGTGTATGATAGCTGCGGGGCGAAATAGAGCGACGACAGCAAGAAGTCATGTCGCCTCGGAATAATGCACAAACAGCAGAAGATATAGCGGCGCACAAAAAGCCGAGGATCGATAAGTCAGCCCCGGCGCGCACTGGAGCATCGCTAATTTTGATTGATATCCTTCTCCGTTTCTGGAGCGTACGCGCGCGGTATTATTAAAAAAAAGGAACATGTCAAAGCGAAAATGACGTTCGTGATGTGTCACCGAAATTCATTTATATGCGGCGATTGATTGAAAATCGCAGCTCTCGTCGAGAGAAGGAAAAAGAAAAGCGAAACTCGCAGGTATGATGGAATTGAATACGTCATCCAGCCAGCTCTTGTATTTGAAACAAAAGATATAAGCTGCCGTCGTATTAAACCTCATGCGGCGAATATTGGAATGTTGCAGATCTCGTGGATGCGGAAGCGCGATCTACACATACTCACTTCTTCGGTCTACACGTACACCGGAGACGCGAGATTTTCTGTCTCGCACCCGGAAACATCGGACGAGTGGAAGCTCAAAATTGCATACGTCCAGCCGCGCGACGCCGGGATTTACGAATGTCAAATTAACACGGAGCCCAAATTAAATCTCGCGTT
This sequence comes from Trichomalopsis sarcophagae, assembly GCA_024372645.1. NCBI lineage: Eukaryota > Metazoa > Arthropoda > Insecta > Hymenoptera > Pteromalidae > Trichomalopsis > Trichomalopsis sarcophagae. The sequence continues at coordinate 1,096,920 of QLSS01000046.1, read as the reverse complement.
CATGCTGCGAGTGGAAGGTAAAACTGCTGAAAAAGTTTCACTCCTGTCTGTCTACTATCTATCTACCTACATGTCATGCGTCTGCGCGCGCATTTTTCTGATCCATCTTGATATACTTATGATACACATTCCTTTAACACCTGTACCACGAGATTTTTTCACAGGCTTGATGTCACACACGTTATTACCACACCATTATGCTGTACTGCAGTACACACTATACCAATTACCACCTCGTCATCTCTTCACGTTTAAAGTCTGCATGCTGCATCCGTTTTCCTGTTTATTGCTCTTGTCGTGATAAATTTCGTCGCCTATTACACTACCGCTGAATTTTCCAGGGAAATTCAGTGAGCGAAAAATGTATCCACACGCAAGATGTGCGAATGATGAGAGCAAATGACATTGATATTTGATAATTTATATTTTTTGCGTGCAGGGGAGAGCGGGGTACAACTGCACACGTTCGTACTATTGATTTTTCAATGCAAAACATTCACCTAGGTGGATTTAGATTAAACGCGTATATATGTATTTGTAACCGTCATATACATTAGTATTTGAACACCCGGATTTGGCCGTCGAAAAGTTATTTTAGCAATTTGTAAACGCCAGTTACTCTACCTGCAATTCGCATGTCATATAGCATCTTTCCCAATAACAGCGGCTGAAATAATACTGAGCTAATAAATTTTGCACTCGAAAGTATCATCGTTTTTAATGAGTTTTTTAAGGTCTTAATGTTTTTCAAATGCGGTGCCGAATTTTTAATTGTTCGAGGCCGACGAGTTCTCGAAATTAATTTGATCGTGTGCGGGAATGCATAATTACTACGAAATTACTGAAATTACTGTGTATGCGCCGCGATGTAAGTTGTTCTAAATAGAAGAGACCTCAAAAGTTATACCACTCGTCTAGCTTACATCAGTGGGACTGCATAATTTGAGTTGCTCGTACACGTTCCTTTCATAAAACATACATTTTCGAGTTTCGCTAGAGTTTTATTAAAAGACATTCAAAGTGTGCAGTTCTAGCTCAGTGCAATTTTGCCTCACTCTCCCCCATATCGTCGGTCCATATTCGAATAAGAGTAGCACATAATCGATTAAGATTTTCATGACGCAGCTCAGATGTTAAAGACAAACAAATATTACTGAAGCCAAATTGATAATGAACAAAATTTTCATATTGGAAGTTTAAAATTAAAAAAGTTGGACCATTCCAATGTAAATTTTCAAATATCCGGCAATCCAAAGAGTGCACAAATTGCAGTTTCATAAAATAAGAGATGTTTTCTCATAGAGAGAGTCTAAATCGAGCTGGTCGTTGGAAAACCTGAATTGTGCGAGTCTTTTTATGTGGATACCAGCCAATATACATTACGTGCATCGAAAGCAAAGATATTACAGACATGCACCGATATTTTGTAAAAGTGCACGCAATTACCATAGCCCGTAGAACGTTGTTGAATATAACTTTCAACGTATCAAAAGAATAGACGGATCTAAAGTTTCAGATTCGATTGAAAATAAAAATTTGCTTCAAGATCGCGTTTTTCTGTGTCTACGCAAGCATAATTAAAATCATTAATCTCGCAGAAAAACATCGAGCCGCGTACATTAACGAATATACCTATATTTCAATGACGGAGATAGTCAGCGCCACATAATGATTATTCTTCGCGCTCGTTAGGCTTGGCTGCTATCGCGAAACAGCGTCAGATAAAAAAAGCGGATGCATCATCAGAGTGTCTGATTAATCAAATTAGACCTGTATGCGGAGCCCATTCGCATAGCTACATCGCGCAAGCACTATGCATTATACATCTGCAGTAGCCGCGAAGCGAGTTTTCGCGCGAAAAGCAAACAAAGCCAGTTCGAAAGTTGCTTGTCCGCGCGCGCGCGCGTGTGCGTGTGTGTGTGTGTGTGTGTGTATGTCGGGTGCGAACAGCCGCACGTAATTAATTTGAGAAAATTTTTCTGTCCTCCCATTCCAGAAAGTGCCCCTGTCCCCGCTACCACACCAAACGCCATTCACCGGACGTTCAACTCAGGTTAGAATCGTGCAACTGCAACTTCCTCCCGTGCTTTATTTCATATTTCTCCCTTTTCCTCCGGTGTATACGTAACGTACAGCAAATCTCAACACGAGTCGTTCTGCGAGAAGTCGGACACTTTGCGGTCGAAGAATCGAGCCACACTTGCCAGACTCTTCAAAAACGGGAAGGAACGCCTGATAAGCCAGCGATTTTACTTTTTTCTCGGCTTTTCGCTTTTTCGACGAATTTCACCCTATTTTAAATTGCTCGCAACTTTTGACCGTTAAGGCCATTTTCGGCAATTTTTTTTTAAAACCCAAAATCTCAGGCTTAGGTGCCTATTAATACCGGAAAGAAAATTCTCGCTCGGCGCATCGAAGGCCATTTCGTCAATCAGCAACTTTTTGTTGGCATATGGTTTAGAGGCGCTACCCATGTTTTTTGCATATTGTAAGAGCTCGATTTTTCGACCGCAAAGTGTCCGTCCGACTTCTCGTAGAATGACTCATGTGCACGTACACATACTGAGAGCATATCGCGGCATGCAATCGTAGAGCTGTCAGTCACGCAAAGAGGCTGTATCGATGTCCATCGCGTGCGTGTGCTGATTATTTTTGCGTAGCAGCTCCACCTGCGCCCGCGGCCCAAGAGCCATTCATCAGTGCGCTTCGTTATAGCTCGTTAATCTCAGCGTATGTGCGAATCCAGAAAAAACCGGACACTTCAGGGGGTCTGAGTGAACAAATTTAAAATTTGAGGGCACACCTAGCAGACCAACTTTTTTGGGTTCCTTAGGCCACCCAGAACTCGAAAACCCTTGGGTTCCCAAGATTAAAAAATAACGGAAACCAGAAAAATCACACTTTTTATCAATTAATATGAGGGTTGGCGGGTTAAAAATGGTTGCCTAGGTCAAAAGTTGTCTAGACTTGAAAATGGCAAAAAATTAGCAATTTTTCGATTTTGTACGAAAATCAGCAATTTTTCTTATTTTTAAAATCTTTATAACTTTTGTAGCTCTTTTCTTCCGCTTTCGGTTTAGATTGGTTTTAGGTTAAAGCGGCCAAAAAACGGCCATAATTGATAGGCATATATATATATATATATATATATATATATATATATATATATATAGCTGATCAAAAAATTAAGGATTCGATCTAAATTTTTACAACGAGAGCTTTAACATGTGAGCCCTAAAAGTGATTAAAATTAGCCGCTCGGATCAAAATAGTTATATAAATTTAAAAAAAAAAAAAGAGAAAAATTGCTGGTTTTCATGAAAAATCTTATTACTCTTTGTGGTTTTTACTATTTTCAAGCCTAGACAACTTTTGACCTAAGCAATCATTTATAACCCACCAGCACTTAAATTAAATCTCTCTCTAGATACTTGATCCTATAGTAGAGCACATTATTTTCTCGCATCGAAAAAAATTAGTCTGGTAGGTGTTCCCTCAATTTGAAATTCTCAACTTCCAGCACCCGAGTTGTGTACTGTCGGTCGTGGATTTGCACATATCTATAAATACCGCCAGAGCTGATGCGTATGTCAGATCCAGCCATAAGCTTTTTTCTAATATTTATCGAGGCGAAGAGCGAGCTCGGCTTATCTGGCTTTGTTGAGAATTTCCGCTGAAATGAGCTCTCGTCGCCGGGCATGAAATGTATCTTCAGTTTATAATCCATTAATACAGCAAAGATTCAGTCCGCTCGCTCTCCCCTGTATACGCACCCATATTCGTCTCGAATCCTGTATATACCTATAGCACCGCTGTGCGCTTCTTCTCTCTCGCATCGAGTCTGCATGCCAGCTTGCAAAAGGAACTCACATCGGCAGCTTTCCTCGTCGTGCATACCAGCGAGCCTCGCGTCGCGGTAAAAGGCGAAGGGTATTGTAACGCGCGTTGTGCATTGTGTGCAATGAGACAAACGCTCGTTTGGTTGGTTGTGTTGCAGCGGCCCAGGCGAGGATCAAGGAGCCGGAGGACATCTACGTGAAGAAGGGCAGCACGATAAGCCTCACCTGTACGGTCAACGTACAGAGCACACCGCCGAGCAGTGTATCCTGGCATCACGGCAACTCCGTCGTGGATTTCGACAGTCCCAGGTACTGATGCGTTACTCTTGTGAAGAAACATCCAGCTTCGTTATCGCGGGGATGTTTTTTTCTCGCAACGATTTTTACACTTTTAGATTCATATTTCTACGAAAAATTCAACCGATTTTCCGTGAATAAAAGTCTTGTTTACCTTGCTCGCATATTGCAAGCCGAGTCTACGGAATATTTTGTTTTTGTAAACATTTCCAGAACGGACGGATCAGTTTTGATTTTTTTTTTTTTTTTTTTTTTTTTTCATAATATACTCTCCGTGTAATTTTGTATTTTTTCACACGTGAATTAATGTTTTTCTCGCGTCGAGTGTCTCTGTAAGTGTGACTCGTTTGTCGCATCGTAATTACGAGAAGAGGCCAAGGCTCGCGAAAAGCGCATTTCAATGGGACTTTGAAATGACAGTTTAAGTCGAAATCCTGTCATCTATTCTCGGCCTCTATCGAGTCGAGTATTTAAAAAAAGAGGCTCGAAAGCTCTGCGTATACACGTTCTGCATAATTATATATAGCGCTGCGCCCAGCCATAAGGCAACTTGATAGCCCGACAAATAGTTTAGCGCGCATAATGTCGTACGCATAATGCGCGCAGTGTAGGCAGGGGGACGAATCGAGCTTTGTATTATGGAAGGATGTTTGGTAATTTAGCATTCATCGCAGGGGCGGAGTCTCCTTGGAGACGGAAAAGACGGAGAGCGGGACGACGAGCAAGCTCCTGGTGACGCAGGCTCGCATCAGCGACAGTGGAAATTACACTTGCATACCCAGCAACGCTAATCCCGCCAGCGTCACGGTCCACGTCCTCAATGGTATAAGCACCCTTCAGCTATCTCTCTACCCCCCCCCTCTCTCTCTCTCTCTCTCTATCCGGCCCGGCAATCGCTCCTTTTCTTCGTCGCCAGCGAGAGTCAAGCACTGCCCCCCGTGTCTCATCTTTCGCCCGCGCGCACAATTCTCAGCTCGGCTAATGCCGTCTAGTCTGCCTTTTTCAAATTACGAGAAACATACAACCAGACTGCCGAGTCCTCGTATCCACTCGCTTTTGGCTCATATTATATCGATGTTTACGCTTTATATTTTGCCATAAAAATCCACGCGCAAATATTGTACTTTCGCGGAAAAGCCAACAACAATTTTTTATATACTTCCATAAAAGTTTGCCGGCCAAACTTTTTCACCCGCGACCATTCCAAAATTATTAGATTTCGCCAATTTTGCGCGCTATATTCACCATGTTTTTCTACGTATGTTTGGAGTATTTTTACGCGCGAGCTTTTTCGCATTCAATTCACACAAACATTGTATATCGTACATCCTCATTAATCAGTCTATCATTAATCAGCATCGGTCATACTTTCAATTCTTTTTTAATCACACTGCAGCTCGGTATAGTATAACGGAATATAGTCGAGTTTCAAAATGTTCACAAGACCATAATAAGTACCTCGTAAAATAAATCCACTGCCAATATCCAGCTTGCAGCCACTGCCCAATCAGAAAAATGTTTCCAATCATGCTCGTCTGCACACCTGCGCTCATTATACAATCAGGCGTATTAACGTGTATGTTGTCACAGGCGAACATCCAGCGGCAATGCAGCACGGCGGCACGGGCTACAGCGGCGGGGCAGCTCCGAAGCTGCTGCTCGCGATACTGACACTGCTGCTCGGCAACCTGGTCAGGTGAGCTAGCACATAATTCCAGCGCGTCGTGCGGTTCTAGCATACACTATGCACACCGCTGCGCAGGAGCCAAACTGTGCGCGAAGTGACAGCGGACAGAGATCCGCGGCCGATGATGCGCGGCACGCGTGACCGAGTCCGAGCAGGGGGCCGAATAAGGGGCTACACTTAAGGAGTACTTAATCAAACGTTGCATGAAAGAGAGCAAATCAAAGCGCGGCGGTGAGGAGAGATCGTCTCTCAGTTGTTTGAAAGTTGAAAGTGAAAATTTACCGAGCTGACTGCACTCGTGCAGGACTTGTGTGTACATTCGAGATTACGGACGATGTAATTTTAATCGTATATATATAAGATATCTACATTACTCCAGAATGATGCGATTATTATAATATAACGATATAACATACCGACGACGATGCGAGGCTGTCAGTTGTGTACCGATGTATACGTTTTTCTTTTGACCATTCGTTTTCTTCCTTCGTGTAAATACGTAGAGGTATATATCATTATGGAATATGTATAGGATGTGCAAAAGCTGGACGATTGTACAGTAATTTCAAGTGTAGCGGAATTAGCCTGACCCCTGCATCGCGGGCCATTTGACGGCAGCGGGAAAAGGACCTTGTAAAAATAATATTCAGAGTGTCAAAAGTTCGCGTTCGATTCGCAAATGATTTTTCTTAATTCAAGTCTTATAATCATGCTGCTATCTCGTACTGCTTGGAAATTGCGATGAAATAATTTTTTTTTTTCAATTGATTATATTATGTTAACTGCCATTGCTAGCCGGTAGTGGAATATTGCACCATTTTACATTGCAACGTTCGGCATTCAATTTTGTTGAAATTATTATTCCACGAAACAGTAGGAGTATGCGTACGATTTCAAAACGTATAGCATCGAATAATTATGCGTATTTCGCGAAACTGATGGAGGTAACAAAGCGAGAATATGTACGGCGAAACACGTACAACCGGCATTTGAGACTTATATAATTAGAATGGCTTTTATATATATATATACATTTTGTTATACTTGTTAACCGCGTAATAAGCAGTTTGTTAATATACGTAACTCGAATGTAACGGTGCCAAAATAATTTCTACAAGATTTTATATAACAATACATCATATACCATTCGGGAATTGACACATTTGATTTCGCTTCGGCATATTGAAATTGCATTTTTTATGATTTTCGTATTAAAATCAGAATCTTAATCAATGCATGCATCGCAATCGCGCTCTCGTATGACTTCATCTTGCTTATACAACATTGTAAAACCTGCAAGGCAGACTTCTTTGTAGCTTGACATCATTGCGCTCACATATATAGTAAGCAATGAATACTTTCGATTCGCATATTGCAGCTAAATGACAAATTGCAATAAATTTAAATTATACTTGGATTATACGAGTAGAAAAAACTCTGAGTTTTATACATAGTTTTCAGATCGTTTGTTTACGATTCGATTGTCTCGATTACACTGGTTCATCGATCGAGAGTGAGAAAGAGAGAGGGAATAAGAACAATTCAATATATATATATATATATTATACTTTTAATGCGTACTTATACTTCAGTGTTACATTCTCGCTGTAAGCTCGTATTCTATTACTACATAGATGTAAAAAGAAAACTTAGATTTTAAATTCGCCACCGGATAAGCCCAGGATTAATTTTCCCCAATAAAGTTATATCGTTATTCAATGCAATTATATCGTAATAGTAATATTGCAGCGTGTGCTACGTTTAAATGAGACTTGCGTTATCCTTTCGTTAGAGTGACTTATAAATAAATTTCCATCTTTTGTACCAAAAATAAAGTACGTTGTTACAATAAAATACTCTTGACTTGGAAGTCTCGCTGGGTATACGTATATAAGTTCATTAACCTAATCCTTCGCATACATGCTGCCGAAGCTGTACAAATTTAAAAATGCGTGCGCCACGTCGTGTCGCGCTATTTTTTAAATCTTCTCCTGTAGGATGCGTGGTTGGATGTTAATTTGAAATCGAGCGCAACGCACTATACAAAAGTTTCGCGAACCGATAATCAATGCAGGCCTTTCATCCGCGGAAGGAGGGACGCATTATATCGGGAAATAAGTACGAGCTATAGTAGGACACGGTGCGGCAGGAGAGCGAGAGAAGTTCCGAGTCCGTGGACGTCAACAGAATACTGCAAGTTTTCGGATGCTCGAGCAAAGAAAGATGTTTAAGAAGGTGGTAAACAAGGATATCAGCTCAGCGCTGCGTACCGCGGCGGCGGTGGCGGCGGTGGCGGCGGAAGCGGCGTAAACAGCGTCTCGTTGCATTGCCTCCGAGTGCTCCCCTGGAATGAAGAAGAATATTCATGCGCAGTAAGTATATGTGAGCTCAACTCTGAACTTTCCTCAAAGTTAATTCGACTTGCTTTGACGCAGCGAAATATCATCAAAGTTAACATGGCGACGAAGTATCGTGTATTTTACTATATTTTTTATAAATATATTCTGATGTAGTTACATAGGTCCCGCATGTGGCGCGAGCTTATTCATTGAATTCGCGCAATAGGCAGCGAATTAATTCTGATGGCGAAAAGCTCGGGCAAACAGAGGAGGAGAGGCGAATTAATTAAACGCTTGGAGCATATACATATAACACGCTCACCGTCCTCGACGTAAAGCTCGATGGTGTCCGACTTTCCCTCGGTAGGTCGGCAGGAGTATTTGCCGGTGTCCCTCCAGGTGAGGTTGGCCAGGGTAGCCTCGGTAAAGGTTTGCGCGGTGCCCGTCACGGTCTCCACGTTGATGCCGCCTCTGGCAGCCTTTAACCAAGCGACACGAGCGAGCTCAAATACTTATTATGCACTGCATTTCTGAATTCTTGTATGCGCCGGTCTTACCTGGAATGTAAGTAATCTGTTGTCCCGGAACCATTGGACAGCCTTGATAGGCCTCGTCTGGTACGGCGAAGTTATGACGCACTTCAAGCTGATCGTCGAGCCAGCTGGGACTCTTTGCTCGCGAGGTCCCATTATGGCGGCGACCGGAGCCGTGCTCTCGTAGCCTATACGGACCGACAATTCATGCGTGTGTAGTACAATGTGGTATAAGGTTGTCTGAAATTATAATCGTTAGTATACGCATCGTTGATCAAACAAAGCATCAAAGCAAAGCTCCTCTTCCCTCCCGCCGCGGGCGTGTTGAATTATATATAACTAGAATAACGGAAAAGCGCGGCGGATCGGGTGAACCAAAGCTGCGGAGGCTGAGCGGAATCGTTGCCGAGGAGGAGCTGAAAGAGGCGCTAATTCGAAACGCTCGGGCGTGTTATATACCCTTAAGACGAAAATGCATTATTCAGGGCTGATGAGTCCGAGTCTTTCTCCTCCTGCTCCTCGCCGTCTTCGCAAGTATAGTATAAGAGGCTGAGCCGCGAGTGTTAGGTTTATATATAAGTATATATATATATATATATATATACATATACATAGGGTGCAGTCCACGCTGTGCTAGGAATGGAAAACGTTCCGGGCGACGACGACTGTCGCGGGATTAAGGCTAATCCCATTATACTTGAATTAATCCCGGGAGGACAGCAATCGCCGAGCAACGAAATATTACCCCTTCCAGCGCCCCCCGATTATCATGGCGAGCAAACATTCTTCTCTGCACTCCGTTTCAATTTACGGCCCACTTTCTCTTTCGTTACAAACTTGCGCCCCAGCTCTTTCCGCTCGAATTAATCATGCCACGTAAGCGCTACGCATATCGTCAACTGTACTCGATCTTTACAACGCATACTCACTTATTCGAGTCTGTTGAGAGTGCGGCTCGTCGTATCCGTCCGGCTTGTTGGGATCTAGAACGTCATGTTCTTTCATTATTTTTTGCTTCTGATTGTATACTCGCATTTTTTATTAAAATTGACTATTCTACAACGAGAACAAGCGGAAATTCGAATTTCTGCACTGAAGTGCAGCCGCGTAAACTGTCGCCTTTCAGTCGCTTTTCATTTGCGCGCATATACGTAACCCGGGAAAATCGATGGCCCGGCGCGTAAATTTCAATCCGAAACAGTATATGCAACGGCTATATAGATATAATGGAAAGATAAAATTCTCTCCCTCTAGCCTCGCCATGGAAATTGAAAGAACTAATGGAGGATCGGATGGAAGGAATCTGTTTTTTTGTCAGCGGAGTAGCATCACGCCCAATCGCTCTCATCTTCCCCAATCTGTAGAGATCAGCCAACTATTAGCAGCTGGGGATGCAGAGGGGACTACTCGCTTATATATACGATATCGACTTTGTCGGGGGAGGAGAGCGAGAGTAGAGCAGAGTAGAAGACCTCTTTCCACCGACGATATACGTATCTCTGATCTCTGTAGTGGGTCGCCTTTATCCTCTTTGAGACTCGCTGATATGTTAGATTTTAATTAATTTGTGATCGGGAAGCAAACGACGACGCGATTCAAAAGAGAGCGGATCATTTTATATTGCGTGTACATCTATTTCCACGCTCAACAGATTCTCATTGCAACTTTAATGCGTATTTTGCAGTTTATAATAATCTGCTTTGAGAAACTCGAAGTTAAGCTATCGAGGAACCGGAATTCAACAGCCGTCCCTGCACCGATACGTGTACTAAGCCGAATCGATACTCTTCGATCGATATATATATATATATATATATATATATATATATATATATATATATATATAATGCGTTATGCGAGTGATGAATATACGTTATTTTATGCACGCATTAAATCCTGCTATGAAAATACATCTACATTTCCGCATGCAAAAAATTCGTACGTATGTATAATCTTTACAAAAAGTTAGTGGGGCTTGATCTTTTGCAAAATTTAATCCTGGATTTTATGCGCACTTTGTGCACTATGAAATGTGGACTCGAATCATTTCAAAAGTATAAAACGTGCATACTAATTATTACACTTTTAGAAGCAGAAAACGTCATCCGGTAAAAGTGTATATAAAATGTAAGAAGCACGGCGCTAATACGCCCATATGTACATACCCTTATTTAAGCGTGATTTTTCTAATGTTCTTGATGTGGAAATTTAAATTAAAATTTTTTCCCGGCCTCAGTGGAAGAAATAGGGGCAAGTCAATAAATCCAACATTTCAAAGTTTTTTGCGTATTAAATGTAAAATGTCAATTTCACGAGCATGCAAAAATGTGCGCTCAATATACCTAGACAATATTAACAAATTTTAACTTGGATTTACAAAAATTGTAGATGTAACAGTTCATATTCGCATTGCAGTGTAGATATAATTGGAGTTTCTCTATATATAGCGTTAATTATATTATACACGGTTATGCAATTTTAGAAAGTTGATTGATCTTGTCGTATTCATCAAATTTTCCACTTTGCTCTACCATAATTAACTGCTTGATTATTCCTGGTAGACAGCGCATGGTATGGTAAAAGAGAAAAAGTGAATAATCTCTGTACTGTCCATGCATGATAAAGGTAAAAAAAATAGTGAACAGCGGGGGGGGGGGGGTCCTATCCGCACCTCTGTACTATAAGCCTTACGACCGAAAAAGAATCTCCGGATGAGGGTATATGTATTTCGACATAATTCTGTTTTGAGGCGCATATTCGTCGTGTTCGTCGTGTACCCCAATAATAATGCGCGAAACATTTAATTTCAAAAATTTGTACCTGAAGCATCCAGAAGTTTTGTGTTAGTCTTTTATATTTCTCTAAGAAAAAAGCTGCGAAGCCGTTAATAAAGCGAATTGATTGGTCGAGAAAGAAATATCCGGTCAGAGTATAGTTACGATTTTGATAAAAGGACGAAAGCTAGCAGTGCGATACAAACGGATCCGGGCGTGAAAAAAGGTGAAAAAAAATAAATAAAAGAGTATACTGTTCGAAATGAAAAACAGCGGCAATTCCCTCGTGACATACCTCGAACGATCAGCTGAACGGCGTACATCATCTTCGGCTCGGTGTTGACCTGACACTCGTATCGACCGGCGTCAGACTTTTTGACCTGATCGAGTTGCAGAGTCCAGGCATCGCTGCCAGCCAAGTGCTGGGGCTGGAAGCGCTCGTCCGAGCTGAAAGTGTACTGGCCAGACGTCAGGATGTGCAGGTCACGGCTCCTCATCCAGGATACCTGCAATTCCAACGACATTGCGCTTTAATCGCCCGTACGCGCGGCTCTTTCAATCTCGCTCGTCCGCTCTGCACCGAGAGTTTTATACATAAAGCATGAATCGCTCGGATGCTTGCACAGCTATATACGTGCCGCGGGTTTTTGAATAAACGCTCGGGCTCTATTGCGGGAAAAAAATTAATATTTTCATTATACAGCCTCCACGCTTTTCAACGAAATCTCTCTGAATTCGCGACGAGAGGCCGAGCGAGGGCTTGCAAATGATTAAAACGCACAGAGACTGCGCGGATAAATTCCTTTTAACGACGTACAGCTGTATTACTTCAGCGCAATACTTTGAAATCCCGCCGCCCGTTTTATTTTTTCCGTATAACGATCGTGTTCCGATTCATTCGGTCTCGGGAAGCTTTTATCCTGGAATACGACCCAGCGCGAGCGTACACACAAAGCACAGCGACAATAAGCTCTTGACTTTGCACAATTCGCTCTTCATCTGCAAATTTTACTGCTGTATAGTATATTTTTGTAATGCAGAATGACAGCGATGTCGAAATTCCCGTTACAATGAACACAACAAGGATGCCTCGTTAATCGCGAAATTCGTCGAATACTTTCCGATTCAACGGGATGACGAATGTTTTCCCCCTGCGCTGAGGAGCAGAAAATTGAATAGAAGGTATACGCATTTAAAAACTCGAGAGATAGCAGGTGCATTATTATAAGCGCGCGAACAAAGCGAGAGCTATGAGCATCGAAAGAAGAAAGAAAGAAGGCTCTCGCGTACAAATGAAAAGAGTACATTCCTCGGCTGTGCTGTACAGCCCCTCTCAGTGTTAAACATCTTCTTTCTGGCCGGTCTGCTGCTGGAGAGCACCTACGCGCTGCGATATATAACTACGTGTATACAGCAGCTGATGAGCGGAGTGGCGAGCCTCGAAACGAGGGGAGAAAGAGCGTGCAAATGTCAGCTGGACCTCGGGAGAAAGGCTGGGCAAACAGAGCGCGCTATACTTACCGCGCCCTGATATAAGATCGTATCTCCTCTCGTTACAAACGTACGACGTACTTCGCAAATACCTGCAGCAGCTCTCGACACGCGCTTATTCTACTTTCGCGCGAAGGAGCTACGACAAGCGTGTATTTGTTATTTATCTTACGAGCTCTTGTGATTTCGAGGACACACTCACCAGATCCAGTTTTTTACATGCGTTTGGGCATACGATATGTAAAAAACACCTCCAAACCATATGCCAACAAAAAGTTAGGCGAGTCAGTCTTTGGGAAAAACTTGGTCCGGTGCGACTTACATTCTATACTGTTTGAACAGCGTAATGCGCTGGCGGAATGACGGCCGATAGGGTGCGCGCGGCTCGTACACACAAGATAGAGAGCGCTCGGATCAATCAACCTAATTGGCAGAGCGATTACCGGGCTGTGTGACCGCCAACTCGAAAATTGGCACGCGATTACGTGCTGGCTCTAGTCAAACAGCTGATGACGGCGATCCAGCTGTTATTATTACCACGGCTATTATTTCGACGAGGCGCGTTGTCTCGCTGCGCCAAATGTGCGCGCACAAGCGTCACCCACTTCCGCGAGCCCGGCTAAATGGGAACTCGGTGCGGGTCAGTTCGAGGCCGCCTGCGCTGCATATTATGCTCATGCTGAGGCGCGCCTTGTTTTGTAATACGCGGCAGAGTCTGCAGTATCCTGCGATCCGATATCGTTGGCGCTGGTATACTCTATACACGATGATCGTTGATCGTTGTACTTTCGTTTCGCATCCACACATACACGGAATAAATATAATATGATAGACCCGATAAAAATTCCCGATCCAGCTTTACCTCGCTATCGGTACATATATAGTATTTCGACATGAAGACTGGAGTTTTTAATATATACCTACTTACCATCCTGCGAACACAATGCCATATCTTGGGAGGGGCTGCGAGCGCGAGGCCTGCTCTTAATTATACGACGCCTCTCGCTCTCGTCGGCCGCTCATTACACCCTCCTCGTTAGGGCCAGGTCTTTGTTAAATAAAATTTACAATTTATGCGAATATAAGCGCAAGCAGAGGCGAGGGCCGGCTCTTGACACTAATTGAATTTCGCGCCATTGAACAACAACGGCGCTGCGCCGGCGGAGCGCGCAAAAACTACATACTATATATACACGCGCGGCGTATACGACACAGCCCTTCTCTCGCTCGCTCTCTATATCCTCGCTCTTCGCGACAAAGAAACGTTTCGTTTGACACACGGATTTCCGAGATTACCATGAGCGCGCGCCAAGCCGTTAAAGCAGCTCGCACACACACACACACGTCCTCCTTCTCCTCGCACTGCATGATCTATAGCGCACACTTTTCCGACCTATGCCCAGGAGCATTATATATACATATATAGCCGTCATACTACATACGCGCGCACACCCGCGACGTTAGTCTTATCGGGGCAGGAGAGCGAGGAAAGACTAGTCGGAAAATCCTTCCGCTCCTCTCTCTTGCTCTACACGTGTGTGTGTGTGTGTAGGTATAAATCTAATAAATCAGTCGAGTTTGCGCACTGCCGGAGTCCAAGGCGACCAGCGCGCTTTCCCAACTTTTCTTCGGCTGCAGTCGCTTTTTCTCTTAAACACACGTACAGCACATAGCTGTGAAAGACTTTTCGCGAGAAGAATCATTGGATCGAGCGGCGCGCGATATCACATCGGCCGCGCATAATCGGAATATCGCGTGTACCCCCGGCCGTATACTGTCAATTGACTCGAATAACCGCTATAGGCAATTCAATCCCGGCCCGCGGCACGGCTGCGAGATAGCTAATATAATAATAGCTATAGCTCCGATGTCAATTACTCGATTCATCCGCGCGTGTGTGCGATTTACCGCGTTGGAACAATGCTCGATATTCGCGCCCCGAAGCAAGCCATCCCGACGTCAGCGGCGAGTCTCGTCGCGTTTTATTCCTATACGCTTAATTCTACGGGCGCGCGAGCGCAAAACGGAATTTTAATGAAGGCGGAGCTCGAGCACCGGCGGAGGAGCTGATTCTGAAGCCACAAGTCCTCATCTCGTTGTTGTATTTGATACTTCGTGCGCTAAATGCGCGCGCCGCTTTCATTCGTTCTAATTCAATTACAACTGATAAAAGCTTTATCGTTACGGGCATTTTCCGGCCGCGTTGATTTATTTCAAAACGAATAAAATCGCTCGGTTTTATTGAACGGAGGAGAGTGATATAATATTCTACGCGGTCCTGCGGATAAAAGCACCCTTTCATTCGCGCCAAACAAGCTCGATATATTTTTTGCAGATTTAATTGTAAAAATTTCTCTAGATTACATACGGGTATACGCATACTATCTGGGCAATGAAAATAATTCGATTCGAGTTTTGTCTGTTAAAAATGAAACGTTTCAAATAAATTACTTCAAATATATTCGAATCGAATAGAGCTCGCGTTTCGACTCGATTGCATAAAACTGGCCTTTCTTCTTCTTCCATCCTCCCCCGCACGCCCTCTTATATACCTATGTCCGATCCAAGTGCAATTCCTCCGGACACCTGGCTCACTCTTTCTCCCTTTCTCTCTCGAAAATTAATCGCGTGCGTTCGCCGAACCCGAACGAATAATGCATCCCTGTTAAAAATCCATGTGGATATTCTATATGGATTAGACCATCTAGTTTCTTGAAAAGTTCAAAGTTTTAAAAATTAAAAAAATTTAAAAAATTAAATGGAATTACCATCCGGATGATAACACCAAAACCGGGGTTGTGAGCTCCAAACGCTTGATTCTTTGGACACAACAAAAAATTGTTATTTCTATAAACTAATTAGAAAATGAAAATTTTGGAGCTCACAACCCCAGTTTTGGTGTTATCATCCGGATGGTACTTCCATTAATGGCCAGATAACCTATATATAACAGGCGCATGAGTAATTTTTAAAACTTTGAACTTTTCAAAAAACTTAATGAATATCCATATGTATAATCCATATAGAATATCCACATGGATCATCTATATGGATATCAACCTCCATATTTTCAACAGGGATGCCTCGGAGTCGTGCATCTGCGCATATAGGCTGCGGATAGGTTGCGTTATATGCAGTAAAGATGCAGGCTTTATAATAAATACTCACGACTTTGTCGCCGAGATTGTGGACGCGGCAGGGCAGGTAGACGCGTTGACCCTCGAAGGCGCTGACGTTCGCGGCCGTCTGCTCGAAACTCGGCTCCGGCTCGTCCTCCTTCAGCTCCGGCGGCTCCACGTTCGCTTGCGGGTTCGCGCGGCTCCTCGTCCGGCCCTCTGGCGGCGGCACTGCGGACATCGGGCCTTGTAACAGGACTAATCTAATCTTGATTTATGAACGTTCCATTCGGGCACTTGCGAGCGGCACCCTTCGCGCCTAAGCGTCTCCCCTCGGCTCGCTCGTTTTTATTCGAGCCGACACCAGGTGCGAGCGCGAGATTTTGCTTTCTCCGCGCTTTCGTGAAAATAGACTTTCGGAGATTATACGAGATAGAAAAAAAAGGATAACGACTCAGAGGTATACCAAGCGCCTTTGTGATGGGACCGCACATGGCTACGGGAAAAATGCCATTTTCTGGTTGGAGAAACCGAAAAACAAAAACAAATGTTAGGGCAGACTTTTTTTTTCTTATTCTCATGTTCAGAACCATGCAAAACCGCGTTCCAGCATCGAAAAAGTGCCTTATTGTGTCTTAACGAAAATGCCGAATGAACACACCTGTGGTGAGGGCTCGCGGAGCGGCGAGGCAGCAGTCGATGAGCAAGAGCAAAGTCAGCAGCGTCGGCGGTCTCTTGAGCTGGCGTCGATTGAAAGGCCCGGCGATCGTCTTCATTAGCTTCATTATCCATGCGACACGTTGAGCCTGTTCGGCATACTCGCTTTCTCATCCAAACAGAGCTCGGCTTTGTCGCATATCGGCTATCGACAATTGACACGGACGCAGGCGCCCTGGGCTGGCTGATGCATCGGCCTGCTGCGGAAAATTGTACGTTCACGTGTAAGCACACGATGAGTATAGTTTATAATGTGCTGCTGAAAGCAGCTCATTCCCCAAGACTGCGACGACGAGGATAAATATCAAATATTCGCGGGTCTCATTGTTGCACGGGCTCGCACTTCGCAGCTGCATAAGGTATATACATAAAAAAAGCACGCTACATACACAGCCAGGGACAAAAGAAAAACCGCAAGTAAATTACGCCGCGTACAAATTATGCCTTGAGGGCGGCGCTGTAATTAAAGCCATTGTTGCAGCAGGAGAGGAGCTGGCGCACGCCGCACGCGCCAGGGCTAGGTACTATACCAAGTACAGTTGTAGTGCACATCCCTCTGTGTACTGCTCTCGGGCTGTGTCTGAGTGTGTACGTATGTTTGGGCCGAATCCACTAGACCGGCCGGACGTCGCACTTACGGACCAATTTCGCGTAGAGTCGGGCGGTATGCGGTAAACTGTGCCGCTCGCGCAATTACGCTGCTGCCGCGTGGCGCTTTTTTCACCTTTTAATGTACGTCCCACGAGCGCGATCGGCAGCTTACTTTTTCAACCCGTATATAAACGCGAGTTCTGTCATCAAATACATTGCATATTTATATATTTATATATTTATATATTTATATATTTATATAATCGCAGCGTGTACCTTCGCGGCAAATGTTTCCATCTGTTGGATGTACGTTGCGAAGTAACACGGGACTACAAGTTTTTGCGAATCCAGCTTTTAGCATACAAATCTAATACAGGTGCGCGCATGGCTCTTCACATCGCATTTCCGTGATGAAATTATTCTCTCAGCTGTTCGGGAAAAAGCTGCCGCGAGAGGTAAACTCGCGTCGTTTTACCGGATTTACCTGCAAACGAGCAAAAACTTTCGTTCCATCGAAGACGTTACTTATGCATGAAGCATCAAAATTTTACAAACAAGCTTTTGGAAGCTCCTCTCGTCAGAAAAAAAAAACGTCCATCCTCACATGGCGGCACTTGCGGTAAAAATCACACAAAAGTCCCTAATACTCGGTTAAAGACGGGGAGCCCTCAATCACTCACCAAAAGTCGAAAAAAGCCAAAAGTTCCGAGAGCCAGCCCGCTGCCACTGCACGCACACATATAGCGCCGGCCCATCCCAAAGTCCATAAACATTGTATTATTGCAGCAGCAGCAGCAGCAGCAGCAGCAGCGGTGGTACAGCTAACCGGAGAGGAAAAAGCAGCTTATATGGGACTCGTGATAAATTTAGTCTAATGCCGCGACGCTGCACAGTGCCGGCGACGTGGAGAGCGCAAAGATAGGCTATTTTCGAGTTTTCACCTATGCGGCGTGATAATAATACCTATGATGACAGGGCTGCGATGTCGAGCCTGAGAATCTCTTCTCGCCGCTGCGGCTTTCGCATTCGAATTTCGAATGCAAAGCGACGAGAGGTCGAGCGCCGGGGCTAATTATTCCGCCGACGACGACGACACAGCAGATGCTCGAGGCGGAGAGGCAGATTGCAGTTCACGCGCATTTTTCCATCGACGCACGCACTCTCTGCACACTCGGACGAAGAGACGAAGAGCACACTGGAAAATCAAAAGCTGTACTGCGACGAGTATATGGAAAAAGAAGGCTGGCGCGGCACACACACGCGTCGCGGCGCGAGTATCTTCGAAACGGCACTAAGGCCGTGTCCCCGCATCGGGAGCCGCGTTACTCTCTCGCTCTCTCTCTCTCTCTCTCTCTCTCTCTCTCTCTCCCAGCTCCCTTCGCTATACTTACGCTTGCACGCACACACGCACGAAATGCACGTGCTGCCGCGCGGCTGTTATACGAGAATGCGCGCCGCTACGGAGGATGCATATAGATGCAGGGAGAGAGAGAGAGAGAGAGAGAGAGAGAGCACGAGTATCATCTCTATACTCGTCATGCCTCTCGGACGCCGATGGAAAAGAATACGTCTGCGGGTCGCCTTGTTTTCTCTCCTCGTAACAGGGACGCCTCTGTATAGTAGACAGCCGAGCAGATGAGTCTACGGGAAACGTGGATTTAGACGAGGCGACTTATTTATATACTGATGGGTAGGAGCTCCTTTTTTAACCCCTGCCTCCGCGCGGGGGAATTAGATGAATGAGCTTTTTCTTGAGATATCTCTCTGATGCGGCGTTGACGATTTGAATTTGCCGCTCAAACCGATTGAGTCGTGTGGAAGTGTACGATTTTCAAATATATAAAGAAAAATATAAACTGCAATGAGTGTTATTTTACGAGTACACTCGCGTACAAGCTGCGGCGCAAAGACATGCGGTAACGAGGACGGGTAAAAGAAGTGTAAAGTGGCTTTAGATAAAAATAAGAATAATAATAATAATAATAATAATACGGTAAAGTTGACTCCTTTCAAATACGAGGTGTGCACGTACCGCGCCGCGGAAGAGACGTATACGCGTGGTAGCGGATGTCTACAGGCGGAGAGATGTAGCCGCCGGAAGTCTGTAGAGACGCTACGGCGCGTCCGGCGGAGGCGCACTCTGCACTGCAGGCGAGTAATAAAATCCAGTAACACAATATCCCGAAAGCGTTGAAAAAGTGTCTGTATGTACCCCGTGCGGTGGTGGTGTGTCGTTTCAACCCGACGCGAGAGCATAAGTACGTGCTTCGGTGCGCGCTGCATCTTCCTTTCAATGATCGCTCGCCCGGCTCCACGCGTGAATATAGTGTCTCTCGTATATATATATTATAGATTCCATCAGCTGCTGCGCATCACAGTGTACACGCGTCGATGTAGTACGCTGACATCTTATTTTTAGAAATCGGCCCCAATTATAGCGTGCCTTGTTATTATTATTATTTTAATATCATATATATATATATATTCTTTATTTAGTGACCATATGCATATGCTTCGAAAAGACATCCTATAGAGGCAAACAGGGTTGCCTGTACATAGGGGTGCGGTACAAAAACAATACTCATAATCTAATAAAAATGTAATTCTTAAGAATCAAAAGTTTTATATTATTACTGATAAATTAGTTTCAATAACGAATATGATTATTGTTGTCTCTGTTTAATTACGTATATGTAGGAGCTATAAGAAATAGTCGGTGTTTGTGTGAATTCCATACAATATGTGTGTGTGTGTGTGTGTGTGTGTGTGGGTGGCGTCAAACTACTTTTAAGTAATTTTATGTTTACGTTATCCCTTCCTATCCAGGCGCTGAGCACTTTTCGTCGGACTTGAATGGTCAGTACACCACCAAGGTTATTACTATTTATTTTTGCCTCCTGAACACGAATTTCGAGGCTGCAATGCCCAAAAGCGGTCAGGTAATTTGTCATTAACAAATTAAATGTTAATGTTCAACAAAATTTGTTATTTGAACCCTGAAAATATTTTTTTTAGATTATTTATACAATTCTAAATCTTTTCTTTATTGTGACTGCTTAATATTAAATTTTTGAGATCATCAGTTAATGCATTGTATACATTCATAGCTACGAAATAGCTGTTCTTTTTACTCACAGTTTTATTTATTCTTGGCAAAGGTATAATCTTATTTCTAGTGCTCTTAGTGAATGAATATATTTCTTAATGTAACGTAATGAAAAGACACAGCCTCTAATTGGAATAGTTGCCTTATAGTAAAATACTGTAGTCTTTATTCCCAAAAATGAGGGAATAAAAAGCTACTTTAGTCTCACTTTTCAGGGCATAAAGTGGCTATTATAGTTAAGCCGTGAATAAATTAATTTTTCACGGAGTTTTAGTTGATTGGTATCCAAATTTGGAATTGGTTACTTAAATCAATGCTTATATTACTTTACAAAAATTATCATTCATTATGTTCGCTACAAGAATCTTGTCTTCTATTTTTTGGTTATTCCCTACTTTAAAAAAAAAGGGGAGATCATCATTCTATTCGTTATCTGATTGATGTTCCATAGCTGTCATGGATTGTCGATATTTCTTTTTATTTCATTATTTTCAAATTTGTATTAATTTTTTAGTACTGAGTTTGTTGGGTTATTTTTCTATAAATTATACAAATTTTCTTTCGTCTTAGAAGACGATTATTTGCTCCGGTTATCCAATTTTTTCTTGGTAATACAGCTATGTATCATCTTTATTACTTTGTTCAAGGCATCGTTGGGGTATCTTGTATTGTCAACAACGACTTCCAATCAAGTTTTTTAGCATTATTTTTTAATTTACTATAATTTATGTATGTGATAACGTTTTTGCGTACTTTCTGTAATTTGAACTGATCCAGCATGCTTATAAACAGTGTATATTAGTCAATGAACGGATTATTTAATTTAGTAAAGATTCGACTCGAGTTCAATATTTCTACCCGAGTAGAAATGTATTTACGGGGAAATTCAGGACCGGATAAGGTGCCTGAAGATGTAGGTAAGGTCCGTATCCGGCAACTATTCCGGCCCGTAATCAGGCATAAGACCCCGCTGCGATAAGGGCCGGATTTAATTTCAGGCTTATACCAGGTAATGATCCGTCATGCCTGAAGTTCAATTCTTTTTTCTTCGATGTCTTTAATCAGGGCTATGTCCGGCTATTATACGGGAAAGAATACTGTTATCAGTGCTCTATAAATCAGAGCCGGATCAGGACCTGATCAGGATCTGAGTGCTTGTAATAATAGTAATAGAATCATAATACATATAAGAACGTAACATTTTTTATTTTTTATACGAAATACAAAAATATGATAAATAAAGTAACTAAATTAATTATGAAAACTTAATTATTTGGTCTTAGTCTCTTTTGCCTATGCCCTTCCCAATCGTAAGCATTATTAATAATATGCCCAATTGTTCCGCAGAGCTTCCCATCCTCTATAACTATTTTGGTAGCATACGTGTGCATAAGCGAATCTAAAATAAATAAAATATTAATGAAAGTATGAAAATGAAAAAATAATGACAATAGATTTCGCAATTGAAAATAACAAATACCTTTTAAACATATAAAAATTGGTCGACTTAAAGATAGGTTTCTTCGTATGACTCAATCTTTGTGCAGTGTGAGATGTGAGTATATCTCTGGACAAGAATTTTTTGAGCAATTTAGTAATTTCATCCATGAAGTCTTTGTTTTCTGTATTTATTGCACATATAACGTGAGCCTTCTGTAAAACAATTTTAGATATGTAGATTAAGAAAAATACTAACGGTTTAGTTGAGATGAATTGAATTAATAATTCCACTTACTACATCTTTGTATAACTCGCTTTCCAGCGTAAGCTTGAGATTAAGGTCATCAAAATCTTATGTTATTTATGTTGTTCTTACTATTATTCTTCAGCTGTTGCCATACACTGACTCACAATACATGTTATATTGCACAGGTTATGTTGCATATTTTAAGGTCATATTCCGGCAACGCTATGGCTATAATACGCTGTACAGAAAAGTTTCAATGTTACGGGAGTGTTCCGGTAACTACACGGCGCTATTAAGGTTGGATTTTTTAAAACATAAATTCGGAGCAGGACCGGATCTTTGCGGGGTCTTATGCCTGAAGTTTAATTCAGGCGAGCCTGATAAGGACCTAATTTTAACTACGGTAAACCAGATTTACTTTCTACTCGGGTAGTTTTAGCGAAACAGTTATCAATACATGTGCCCTTTTCTACTTTTGTAGATGGTCGCATAATTCCTCTAAAGTATTATGGTATATAATACTCATGTTCAAGATCATTATTTATAAATTCCTGACAAATTGTTTTACGTGCGTATAAACCCCCTTTTGTAGACCCCCCGCGATTCCTACCCGGCGCGCGGTCGTCGGAAAATCGTGGAAGGGAGGTTATGCTGAGTCGAAAGAAACGGGCCTCGCGGTGACTCCGAGCTGTTGCTATGCGCGTATTTGGCGACTTATGCATCGATTGCATTATAACTAGCAACGCTATGTACGTGTGAGCATTCACACGTGACAAGTATTTTTAATATTTTTATGCTTTGACAAACTTACTTACATTATTCACAAATTCCAACTTTGGTATATCGTGGCACCTGTATATTGCAGAAATTTAAAAAAATAGTATATAGCGAGTGCATTTTTGCACGATTGTGACTTAAATCGAGGTTTATGCCACGGCGTACTGTCAACCACGCGAGGCCTAAAAAAGTCCACTTTACGCCCTTGGTACACAATATACTAGTTTTTCATTATTGTCTTATTAAGCATTTTAATATCTTTTATTTCACATTCAAACTTGCTTATATCTTTAAAATTAAGAGCTTGATCCATTTTTGTTTATTTCCTGCTTCTTAACATTTCTGATATCTGCGTATTGATTGCAGTGAATTCGTATATGTTCCAGGCACTCTCTTTATCATATCTTTAGCTAATGTATAACAAACTTAAACTTTGTCTTATTTTCTGCTATTGCTGAAATCGCAATCTCTTGCTTTATGTTCCCCATCAGCACACTTTAAACAGATACTATTATTTTTACATTTGTTACCGTTGTGGCCAAAACTGCCTATTTTTATTGTTTCTGACGTGCTGCTAAATGTCGGCTATACATATACGTGTCCATAATATAAGCATTTTTAAATTCACTCCTTAACTCAATGTGAATTATATGCATCAAAGCTGGGGAACGATTTAAATATTTTGAACATAGTAGATAAGGCATTTATATGAAGAAGATGATAAAAATCGTATATATAACCACGTGAGAAATCCAAAAATTAATTTATCGCTGATATTCAATTGCATTTCAAAATATACCTACCTATACGTTCAGCTATATAATTGCGAGAACGAAAGAAATGATTGTCATGAGAAGCGCCCCGATCAATGGACATTGAAATCGTGCGTTTTTGTTACATTATAACGGGACACGGTGCTGTAGATTTTTGTACGAGGCCGTATGTTTACGTACGTTCGCGTACGTTTTGGTTGCGATTCGAACATTTTGTACAGCATTATGCAGAAATGTACGCAGGCGTAGGTAAACGTGTGAATATGTGGTAAACTAAGAAAAATAATGATCGTTACAGGCCCGCTCTTCGGTGGCGTCCGCTTTTTTTTCTCGCAAGCGCTAAGTTTTTATAAGACCGATCAGGTTACTACGAATTAAGTTAATTATCGCAGCGAGAAATAAAGCAGGTTAAGTCGTACAAGTGTATGTTGAAGATTCCTGCAAATAATCCGTAAAATTTTTGGTTGAGTTTTAAATATTTATTTTATTCATATACGTTCGTGTACTTTTCCGTACATCCCTTATATCCCTTATATAAAAATCCTATTCGAGATTCTCGAACTCGATCTCGGAAAAAGTGAGTGGAGTGAGTCGCGCCGAGCAAACATCGTGAATGTAAATAAACAAACTGATGGCTGAATTCAAAATCGTGCCAATGTTTTAGATTTTAATTATTTTCTATTGTCTGCAGCTTCTGAAAATAATTTTATCTTCCTTTAATTATGAACTGTTAGAAAATGTATTTTATTAATATTTTTTTTTTTTTTTTTTTTTTTTTTATATAAGAATCGAATCAAATCTTGATAGAGACAAGCGCTATGAAAGCTTATTTAAATACTGAGGTTCTGCTGGTTTGCGTAATCAGGCTGGATGCGGACCCCTTCGTGCATGTTCCTGGAGACCCATCCTGGAGTTGAGGAAATTCTTCATAGCGACCGCCCTGATTGAGGCTACCTATTCTAACTACTCTCAATCGAATCCTTACGAAAAAATAAAACTATTTAGGCCTGGTGGGACTCCCGGAACATGCACAAAGGGTATAATAAAGAGGTCCATCCAGCACGATTACCCCAGCGCCTCATGATACAGCTTCCGATCGAGGTTTCCTGTTCTAAACATATTTCACTCGATTCATATTATGGAAAAACACATCTGTTAATACTTCTTTATAAATAAAAAGCCATATGATTATTTACAAAAACTATACAGACGAAAGAAAACAATAATTCAAATCCGAGACGTATAGCTGCGCGCTTGCGAGCCTGATCAAACCCTATAGTATGCGTATATCGGGTACATACCGCTCGCGTACGCAATTCGTACGGAAACGTAGGCAAATGTACGTACGTAAAATGCAACAGAGTTCTACTTGTAATGCCTTATCGTGCTGATAAATTTTTCCATTCGGGCTGCTTTTTACAGCATTGAAATATTTGTATGGATATTTGAAATCAAGAAAAATTATCGAACATATTAAAAGTATTGAAAAAAGATTATCCATACGAACATGAGAACGATCCACCCGCCATCAGACGCGGAATCCCTGCAGCAATGCAATAACGATTATTATATATAATGGTATAATGTAATAAAAGTGGCCGGGCGGGGACGCACTTTTCTTCGCGCGCGAGTTTTAAAAGCCGTGAAGTCGAGTGTATTTACGTTATTGTATACAATAGCCCAAGTAGTGCGGACCCGGAGACGCTTCCAAATCCGAGAATCAAAGCTCGTCAGTGAAGCTGAAGGGGGCACAGTCATGTACACACTGGGACCGCGTGTCGTATAATAACGGCTTAATTGGCCCGAACAATAAAAGCACGATCTTCCGGTTTATGAGTCGACGCTCCGCCGGGATTATAGGGATTAAGCATTTAACCCGCGTGGCGCATCTTGGTTTTTCTTGCTATACATATATAGGAAATTCTACGAGAAAAATACACTTTCTTGACTTAAAAAATGGCGAGAAAAAATCTTTGGGACACGCGCCTAAAACACTTGTTTTCTAGTTGTATAAATGTTTAGAACAATGCAAAACCACGTTCCAACATCGAAAAAGTGCCTTGTGACACTGTTTTCTAGGCCCCTCAAATTCGTCGAAAAATTGCCATTGTTCAACGACACGTAACTAATGCATGAGGGCACAAACAAAAAAATGTGTATCGATAGATAAAAGAGCTTTGATTTAAAAAAAAAAATGCGTTGAAAATGCTTGATTTGATCAAAAGTTAGAATTGAAATTTCGTGATTCATTTTCTGTTTCATTTTCAATAGCTAGTTTTCGACGAATTTGAGTGTCCGAGATAACAGCGTCACAAGGCACTTGTTCTAAACATTTTATACAATTAGATAAGCGTGCCCCAACAATTCGAAGTGAAGAAAGTATATTTTTCCCGTGAAATTTCCCATACACCTGCACCTATACGTCTACATACCTATATATATATATATATATATATATATATATAAGCCCGGTATACCGGGTATACGTGTGCCATCGCGCGGGAAAAAGGTGAACCGATAAGTAGTAAAGGGACAGTAGTAAAGGAGCGCTGCGATTTCTGCGGCGGTCAGCTGCGCACGTACTTGTACGTGTGTGGATACTTTTATACGTGATAACAACCCCGGGCTATATGGACTCCTGGCGGGCCATCGAGAAATATAGCTGTGTACAGGGGTGCAGCGTATTGTATCGGCAATAAATAACGCGCAGAATTTAATTCTTACATTATGGCTATATTGAGATAACTGCGTCGTCTCTCTACGTGATTATATGTTTTGCGAAATATAGAGCATGCGCCTATAATAGTATATCACGATACGTGTGACCTAAGTATAGCCGATATTATTGCACGACGTGTATTAGCGCCCGCGCGCACCGAGGGTGATAAAACGCCGTGCGCTAATGGGCTGCTTAGTTAACAAGTATCGTATAAAATTTTATAGCACAGCTGCTTAAAGCAGTCCATTATTGTACCGTGAGGTTAGGGTACTAGCGTAGCGAGTGCGATATACACGGTGCAATAATGGATAGGCGTGACTTGAACGCGTAAAAGTACTATTTTAGGCACAACCGCGGTACGCAAACGCCTTATAATTTTGTAAGCGATATCTAGCGCAATTTTCGACCGGTCGGGCTGAAATTCTAGCTGTTACACGATCATCACTGAAAGACTTGAGTCGATCAGGCTAAAAATTTGTGTGCAATAAACGCCCCTCACCACTAGAACTTATTGTGCTTCTGTTTTCGGTCACCTAGGAGGAAGCAATACAACTTTTTCCTGTTCATCAAATCATGAAAACGCTTATGACTCGAGTTATAAAAGCCCAGAATTGTTTTTCTACGGCAAAAAATCAATTATTTAATATAAAACTTTGTGGCTGTACGTTTTACATGAAAATGTTGAATGTACAAGTTTAAGATACATTCAAAACATAACTTTTTACCGTGACAAATATTTGTTCGAAACGCTTTAACGAAGGACAAATCCTGAAAAACGTATTTTTAAGTAGATAACCAACACAAACGTTATAGGTAGTGAGCGCGAAGCGCGAGCGTCAGCGGTCGTTCCTCCTATACACGTTACCAAGTGATTTTCCATGATGCAAGAGATTCAAATTATTATCTTCATATGCTATTTTTATAGATGGACTGTTAAAATTTTATATGATATTATGTAGTTCAATAGTACATCCATAGGTATATTAAACCTCGCAGAAATCGAAAAATATCATAAAATTAAAACAAAATATATCACCAAAAAAACAATTATTAAAATCTGCATTCGCAGGCTCATTAGAAGGATATATTAATCATAATAATGTGCGCGAAAACGTACGTGAATCGAGTCATCTCTAATTAAACGAGCGTACAGTATTATTATTAATATTATCAATATAAAGCAATTAATACAACAATTCAAATTTTATTCAATTTGCAAATATGCATGTTTCATATATAAGTTATATTTTTATTCTCTTGCTATTATATTTATTATTTATTAATATTTTTCGCGGATCTGCGATATAAGAAACTCTATGAATTTATACAGTAGGACGTTTATTACTAGGTTGTTATTTTCTGTAGCTCGAATTGTCACTTATCCTAGCGAAAATGTAAATTACTGCAGGATAAGAGTACGGGAGAAAAAACGTTAAAAATTCTCAGTTACGACGTGTTAATGAAAATATTTAAATCATGAGAAACTAGGTACAAATAAAAATCTTGCAATAAAATTTTTGTTTGCACCCTCGTGCATATATTGGTGGCACATGCAGCTTGAACCATACCCTGGTAGATAAATGACCCTAAGAACTGGCCAGTTACTAGCCTGTTCTTAGACTCATTTCCACCAGGGTAGTTGTATCATCATCAGTATTAGAAAGTGGTCTTGCACTGTGTCTTGTACATTTATACAGACACGCATACCTATAGGTATATATAGGTCTTATATAAAGGTTATTTTCGTAAAAAGCGCATTCGGTGTAAAAGACGTGAGTTTAGCGTGCGCGCGTGTTTTCTGTTATTACTCTTGTTTTCTGACTTTGTCCTTTCGTCGGTGTAAAGAACGCACTAATATAACAAAACTGCCTAGCTGCTTCTATATATACTACGACTTTGAGGTAAGTCAAAAGATTCGGCCCATCTAATAATCAAGACTATATATGCTCTTATTACTGGTCCTCGAATAACGAGGCTTGAGCAAAAGAGCTGCTCATCATTCCTGTCGATTCAAAAATGAGAAATAAATATTATATCAGGATATTCAAAGAAAGATAAAGTAAAAATCGCAAATTTCGAATCAATCGCTCCGCGGCTGCACCTCGGGCCTCGGCACGTATATATATATATATATATGTACGCGCATGTGCGCGCATGTGCGCAGAAGCCCGCAGATCCTCGACTTGCGCTCGGCGGCCTTTATTATAATATACCTTCAGAGTAAGTTCTTACAAAATACACTTATATAGTAGGTATATAGTGTAGGCAACCCGCCGACCCCTCTGTCGACTGTCGAGCGAGTTTCGATATATGTATATATATATATATATATATATATATATATATAAGAGAGGACAATAGGACATCGCAGGTATAGGCACAGAAGAGGGGGAAAGTGCGAGAGAGACGGAGAACGAAGAACAAAGCTCTCGCGGGTTAGATATATACTTATAGGTCTTAGACCGCCATTCGCCATTCTCTATTCGGCGAGTAAGTACTTGTTGCGACGAAAGGAAACGTCGAGGAGCATTTTTATTCATTTATATGCACGCAGCAGCTCATTAATTATATACACCCGCCAGATCAGTATAATCTGCGGCCTGGGCACATCTCACCGGTGAGTATTATCCAGCTACTCGCCCTCAAGTATCCGGATAACATTCCTCTCTGCACTCTGCAGCTGTGCAGCAACTCTCCTTTTTGTCGACCGAGTCTCGCGTGCTCCAATTTCGCGACTGTTCGACTTATCTGCATGCAATTTCTTCAAATTTCTAGGTTAACGAGAGTGTAACGACCGCTGCTTCTGATTCCAGGAAGACGTAATCGCGAGCTTTGGCTGGAATGTAAAACCAGCCGCGGCAGTCGCGGCGGCCGTAGGCCGGCCATCGTCAGTGCAGATCGAGCGAGTGCGTGTGCCATATTAGGCACCGAGAGCCGAGAGACGTTCAGCTAGACAGCCAATGCGATGGTCGTGGAAAACGAGCAATTCGTTTTCGTGGTGACCCACGTCGAGGCGGAGGGTCAGTTTCTGAAGATATGGGCGCAGACAGACGAGCGGGTCGTCCAGTCTGTAGCTTCCATGCTCACACCCCTGCAGGAGAAGTTGGATTACTCCGGAGCCAGCAATTTTCTCTCGCCCAACAATGTACAGCCGCACACTCGCTGCTGCGCCAAAGGCATCAGCAAGGAGTGGGCCAGAGCCAAGATCCTGAACTTGCGATCCGATGGCATGATCCTGCTGCAGTTTGTCGACTATGGAAACATCATCTACGTTCCTATTCACAATATCCGCCTGTTGGATAACATGCCCGAGGCCAATTACTTGTTTGCGGTGCCAGAGGCAGCTACGCCTTTCGTGCTGGCTGACGTCATTCCAATAGGTGGTAGTTGGATGGACGAGATAGTCAACAAGATTCGCTGCATTTTGATCAACAACAAGTATCACGGAGTCTACCAGACTGTTAATAATTACAAGGCGCTCAAATTTGACATGATGAGCAAGGACTTTAGTCGAACATTGATCGAGAGAAACATGGCACTGTACAGGTGATGATAATTCATCTGTTTTTTTTTAAATTAGGCCTATAGAT
Source organism: Trichomalopsis sarcophagae (assembly GCA_024372645.1). Taxonomy (NCBI): domain Eukaryota; kingdom Metazoa; phylum Arthropoda; class Insecta; order Hymenoptera; family Pteromalidae; genus Trichomalopsis; species Trichomalopsis sarcophagae. Next base: position 1,066,884 of record QLSS01000046.1, on the reverse strand, counting down.
ATTTTTGATCAATTTTTTACTTTACCGTTTCTCTTCCAGTCCATCTTGTCCAAGCAACATGCAACAAATGATGCCTGCAATTTCAGTACAACCTTTGCGAACACCCCATTCGGCTAACAACATGCATCAAGAGAATTGGAGGACATCTGTACCTCAGAATGTTGCGCCAGTTCAAAAAGTAGTGAAAACAAATTCCTTCAAAGCTATCCAATTGGAGATAGGTTCTGTTCACGATGTGCGAATTTCGTATGTTGAAGAAGGACCCTGTAAATTTTCTGTGCAGCTGTTGGAATCAATACCTTATTTGAATACGTTAATGGAAAAAATCAACTCACAGTCTCATTTGCCTCTGCAAGAGCCACCTATTGCAGGCACAGTGTGCTTGGGACGACAGAATCACAATAATAGGCTTTGCAGGGTTGTCCTGAATTCTCCTGGTGATACATCTTGCAAGGTACAATTGATTGTTAACAATTTTATAACTAATTTCACCAGGTTTACTTTTTTTTTTGCATTATCCTAATAAAAGCATGGTTTATTAGGTCTACTATGCCGACTATGGTCATCATGAAGTCCTACAGTTTTCCAACATCTATCAAATTCCTGATGAATTTGTTATACCAAATATATTTTCCATTAGATTTACTCTTAGTGGTATCATAAATTGGACTGTGACACCAGAAATGAAGGACTATTTTGGAGGTTTAGTGAGCAATGAGAATTTGAAACTCCGAGTTTGCAAGGGCCCAATGTCACCGCTTACACAATACTGTGAATTGTACCTGCGTGGAAAGAACATCAAGGACATGTTGAGCGAGACTTTCCCAGATTCATGTGAATTTGTGTACAATGAGCCAAAGCGGTTACAAGAGGGAACCAAGGAAATGGTCTTTGTATCATTTGTTCAGTCAGTCACAAAGTTCTTCATTCAGATAGAACGAGACCTCAAATTCCTTGATGATGTTATGGACAGAATCGAACTAATTTCAAAGACTGCTGCAAAGGTGAATCCCGCAAAAATACATCCTGAAATGCCATGCATTGCCCTCTATGATCTTGATAAAAAATGGTAAGCAAAACAAAGAAGCACATTTAAAAATGTCAATGAAAGTATCAGTAAAACTTACACAGACTTACTTTTTTAAGGTACCGCGCGTCGATCATTGGTATGACTGACAATGATAAAGCGCGTGTGTTTTATGTGGATTATGGTAATGAAGAAATAGTTTCAGTACAAAACTTACGAGTAATACCTGCAGATTTAGTTAGAGTACTTCCAAAACAAGCTATTAGATGCAGCTTAAATGGATTTAAACCTGCAGGGCCTTTGGATAAGGAGTTTACTAAGACTTTCGAAAATTTAGTTATAGAAGAAAGATTATGTTTAATCGTTCTCAACAATCTTCCTAACACCGTAATCGTAGATTTATTTGAAGGTCAAAATGCATCTAATAATTTATCCACGCAAGATATAGCAGCAAAGCTGAAAGCTCTCGAAATTTCAACAAAACCTGAAAACGTAATACCAACTGATCGACAAATTGACAGAAGTGTGGAACCAAGAACTCTCCAATCGAGAAACCAAAAGTAAGTTAATTTTGTGTTTGATATGGAAATCAAAAAATTATTGTCAATCTTAGTTATATTTTATTCCAAATTGAATAATATATTTTTCAAATAATATTTATTCGCATCGAATAAAAAAAAATAACTTGGTTGCATCATAGGAGCGACGCAAAAGCTCAAGCACCCTCGACTCAGAAGCAGAAAATTAAGAATAAGAACACAAAAACACGGTAAAACGATAAAAAATAAAAAAAGGGTATCAGTGCTTCTTAGCTGCGCTTCAAACCAAATAATTACTAAATCCTTTTCTAACTCCTTCACTCATCTATGCTTATAATGTTAATGCCGACAACAATTTATACAAAGACTTACATTAAAATTATAGATTCCATTTATAGAAAGTAAATAATTACGTATCAAAATTGTTTGGAGTATATTATTTTTAGATGCAAACGATCAATTTTTTGTCTCTGTATAAAATGGTATTCACGTGAAATTTTGCATTAAAAAGTGTATAACGTAAGCGTTTGATAATTTAGAAAGCTGAAAAATAGAAATCAAATCACTCAGTTTAAAAATGTGTATCATTCTATTCTTCAGTTTTTGTAAATTTTAAATTAAATACTTGGTTTTCTTTTATGACTATACTAATTTTGTACATACACGAGTAACGAATCATTAAGCCGTATTAAAAATATCATTGATATCTTTTGCTAATAAAATATCATGCTAATTAAGGTTTTGGTTTTAAAAAATATTCACCAAGCAATCGTGTTTGCACACGCATGGAAAATAAAACAAAAAATTGAATCGTCTAACAATTACAATTTATTTTTCAGCGATAACGGAACTGCACGTTGGGAAAAAGAGACCAATCAGGCTCAATTCTCGAAACCAAATAGCTTTGAACCATACGACACCTCCAAATCAAAATTCCGTAAGGATAACGAAAACGAACAACGAAACGACAATAGATTTCGAAAGGGCAGCTCTGAGTACTCGAACGGGTCCCAAAGCAACCGCTTCGACAAGGAGCTAGCCAAACCCGACCGATTCAGCCAGAATGACAGATTTGGAAACAAGAGCAATGACACGCACAGACCTACGGGGTCGATAAACGATCGACTCAATAGGAATCGTAACATTAATTTCGAAAACAATGATTTTCGTGCTGGTAAGGTTGGCAAGGAAAATTCTGACAGCAGGCCTAGTATTAACTCGCGACTGGATCGAAGCTTTAATTCCGACAAGGCGGGAAGCGATAAAGATTCGGATACATCATCGCGCAGCGGTGGTAGGCGCAGTAATCGTGGCGCAAGACGAAGCACTGAAGATTCACGTAAACGCGATGCACCTGCGAATAACCGCAATCGTATTGGGAGATGGGAAAGCGAAGAACGAGAAGTTTCTCTCAAAAATTACAACGGTTCGAATACTTACTTTTGTATTATTTTCAGATGATTTAAGTTTTAACCAGTTTTCATTTGAAAATTTATTTTTATTTCGCAGGCGATACAAGTTTAAGTCCAGCTAAGTCGAGATCGCCTCGTGATAACCATGTCCGTGATAATTTCGATAAGGTACGTCATGCAAACGTAAAAAATGCATACAAAACTTTGACTGTACTTCCCTTCGAAAATTAAAATGAAATTAATTTCAGTCGAAGAGCTCAGAGTGGGATGCATCATCGAAGCTTTCGACATCTTGCAGTAAAGATTCGTCGCGATATATGACATCTACGCCAATATCAAAGATACCTCCGCCAAATATTACAATTGGTGCAGTTAAAAACTGTGTCCTCGTTTACTACACAAATCCAGTAAATTTTTACGTCCATCTATTACCAGACATTAAAGACTTAAACTTAATCATGGAAAAAATAGCTTCAATTTATGAAGATGGTGGCAAGGTAAATATTAATGACACTTGATGTTACTCCTTGTAGAAAAATACTTACAATATTTTACTTGTTATTCTGACAGGTTTTGCAGCAGTCTGAAATCAGACCTGACCTGCAATGTATTGCTCAATACGCAGAAGATCAGCAATGGTATCGAGCAATCGTTAAGTCAGTAGAAGCTACATCAGCTACTGTCCATTTTATAGATTATGGAAATGATGAAACCATTAGCTTTGACAAAATCAAAGAAATTGAACCAGAATTTTTGAAGCTTCCTGCTCAAGCCGTACATTGTAAACTATTTTGTCCATCAAAATCAACTTATACAAAAGAAGAAAGCGACAAATTTGCCGACACAGCTGATGGCCTTGAACTGGAATCTGAGTTTGTTAGTGAAGAAAATGGAATTTACCAAGTTTTGCTTGGTGAACCAAATTCCAAAAATGTGGGCTCTGCAAAGTTCATTAATAATATGTTTGCCGATGGTCAAGATCTAATAAAAGAAAAAGAAGCTGCAAGAAATAAGTCTAGAACAATAATGCAAACTGAGAGATCAACTCCTAACTACGCTACATTAGATGAAAAATGGTCAGAGAATAAACTTGATCTTGGAATACGCTATCCTGTACTTATGGGATGGTTCATAAATCCTGAAAGCTTTTACTGCCAGCTCGCTGATATGCAAAAAGAATTTCGTGATATGATGAATGAAATCCAGAATGTTTATGCCAAACGGCAGCCTGTCTCCGGGCAACTAAAGGTTGTATTATTGCGTTATTTGTACTTTTATTTTCGTCTATAAAAAATATGTCTTTATAACCGTATTATTTTTCAGGTTGGTTCATCGGTAATAGCTGTTCTTCCAGAAGATGGAGTATTATACCGTGCTCAAGTTTTAGAGTTAAATAAACCTCGTGGTCACGTAGTACAATATATAGATTACGGAGACCGAGCCATGGTCGATCCGCGCAACATATATCCAGTTGAACGAAAATATATGAAATTGCCAAAGCAAGCAATCTTTTGTGCACTGAAGAATATTGCACCTACACCGGGATCAAATTGGTCTAATACTGCAGAACTAGCAAAACTTTTTGGTGCTGAAAAATTCGACTGTATTTTCCATGAGTTAAAAAATGACAAATATTTGATCTCATTAAGCAGTAATGGCATTGATATCGGTAGTGCCTTAGTAGATAAAAACGTAGCTGTATTTTCAACTGCTATTGACAAACAAACTGAAAGTGAGTAACTTAAAAAATAAACTTGATTTGATTGACATTCTAGTAATATTTCCTACTTATGTAAATTTCATTATTTACAATCACTCAATTTATATTATAATCAATAATTAATTATGAACACAATAACGAATCTTTATCAGTTACTATATTATACTATATATAAGTATAAGAGTTATTTTCATTAATCATGTTGTAGGTCTTCCAGAAGAGACTGTAGCGGTACCCGAAGAACTAAGGATGGATATTAATCTGTTAGAAGGACAGACATTGCATGTTAGAGTATCAAGTGTAGAAGGCGTAGCTAAATTTTACGTTCAATTATACACTGCAGTAGCTTGTCAATCAGCTATAGATAACTATATGGCATCAAAAGATCCCCAGGTAAATTATTCGCTTATTTAAGTAGTTACTTCACAAATTTTTAAAAAATCAAAAATTCAATCTAATTCAATCAATGGAAACCGAAATAAGGAAATAGATTCTCAATCAAGCGTGATTTTTTGAAACATTGATATTTTATTGTTATATTTTGGGTCATATTACGTTTCGTCCAGTTCTTAAAAACTTACTTTTAAAAAAGTTACTTTTTTTCATTTTAACTGTTATCGAACATGTTAGTATCATCAAATGCATTGATCAAATTATATTATTAAAATAGTCTATTTTTATATTCTTATCACAAATAAGTATAAAAAATATTTATAATAGAACAATCTCCATCAAAATTTAATGTTTTATGAGTAAGCGCATTTCACTACAAGTAAAAAAAATTTTTTTAAATGTGCAAATGTCAGGTAATGCCACGACTTTTGTGTCATGAGGTCTGCCTTGGTGCAGGCTGTCTAGTTAATTGTAGAGGAAAGTGGCGACGAGGTGTAGTCATTAATTTTACGAAATCAAATTATGAAGTAAGGCTCATTGATACTGGAGAGCACGAGACGATATCTTTGAAGAGCGTGAGTTTAATTCTTAAACGAAAAAAATACGCAACACAAAGTGCACGTGAATTTGGTTGTATATTGACTACGTTTTTTTTTCTTAAAACCATTAAGCATTGAATTATAAAACATCAATTTAGTTAATAGAAATATCGTTACAATTAATGTTCTCACTATTTAATAAGTACATGCAAGGTGCTCAACTAATCATAGATTTCAAAGGATAACATTGTGATGTCGCATGTACCATTAATGAATTTCTCAATCATCTACATGTCAAAAATATTTTAAAGTCTATCCTAAAAGTTATAACATTACCACTAATTTGCATTGATCATTTCAATTAATATCATCTTTAACCAGTTTGTAACAATAATTTTTAATTTCAAATCTCGAATTAATGTTTACTAAACGTTATTAAATGGACTATAAAAAATAGCATATTATGTATGTACCATGGGCATGAAGTAAGGTATAAAAAACCCCGCTAGCCCTTGATACTCACTATAGTTTTTGTAACTCATATTTTGATTTTCGCGTTTTTTGTGCCTATAAGCGGCCCGAAGGCTAATCTGTTTAACACGACACCTCATAGTATTTAGTTCTATACATATATGATACATATACCTGTGTGTATATACATATTATGTTATATAAGGTGTACATACATATCATGTTTCAATCATTTTAAAAAGTCTTAAGAAGCAACCGGGTTTCAGGCCGGTCGAAAAAAGGTGACTTATGCGTCGTTTGTAAGGTATAAAAAATCCGGGAATCGTACATGTGTTACAAAAATTGTATTTTTATAGAAATTAAACTCCATACAGAACTACGAATTTTTTTTTAGTAGTTTTAAATTTATGATTCAGTTTTTTCAATATATAATGTATATATAACGTTATTTTTAAAAACTCATATTTTGTGTACTGATAAAAGCAATGTCCTGAAATTTAAATTTTACTAAGAGGTATAACTGTACTATTGATTAAAAAAAATAAATTATTGTATGTTTGACCATAATACGCAGTTTAATAGAAAATATGTTTGATTTGCTTGTTTTATTTAATTTTAACAGATGCTCGGATTACCAGGACAACTTGCACTCATGCAAAATCAAGCAATTGAGTGCGCTCTATTTGACGTTCCATTATCATCAAAAGCAGACAATTCTTTAAAGAAACTTGTCACTGGAAAGGATGTAAAGATATTCGTCGAGAAAGTCGAACGTAACAGGTATGCTATGTAACTGTTGGATTTTCTGAAAGAACCTTTTAAATGCTTCAAGCTATAGCTCACAAAATTATCCTTTTAAAAATATTGCTAATGAATAAGTAGAATCCAATTTTTTTTTCCACTTTAATTGTTTACCATTTTAGTTTAATCGATACATTTTTTAATTGTAGACTTATAGTTCGACTATTCGACATCAACGGAACTAAAATAAAAGTGTTTGACACTCAAAATACCGAGAGAATCAGTCCAGTCTGCAGCATGCAAATTTTGGGTTCGAGGCATGAAGTGAATGTGAGTTGCATCCGAAACTCTAATAACATTTGGCTGCAGCGAACTGCAGAAACCTCAACTGAAAAACAACTTTCAAAATCACTAACTGATCACTATTCAACTACAAACGATCAAATTATACCAAAAGAGAACGAAGTCTATGCTGGCCTTTGCACAAATGGATCTTGGAATCGAGTTCAAGTAACAAAGTTGAATGGAAATACTTGTACAGTGACAAGAATCGATAATGGACACGTCCAAGATATTTCTATAGACAAACTTCGAGCTTTAGATGCTAAATTCTATTTGCCTCATCAGCTGGCAATAAGAGTTTCATTGCCAGTCAGTCTTACTGGTAGTGATGTGGAACAGATCAATATCCTTGAACCTCTCTTGGTAAACAAAGTATTAACGGCAACATTCTTCAACGTAAACCGAAAATGGGTCGTTGAATTGAGCGAGAATGGCGAAAAATTAAGCGAGAAACTGTCTTCTCTGAACATTGTTAAAGAAACAAAAAAGACGCGATTCGATCATGTGGAACTGCCCGGTATGGTAGTAGGCCAAAAATATGAAGTTATTGTCGCCCACAGTCTATCACCCAAGCAAGTGTGGTTACAACGTGCCGAGGAATTAGATGCTATTCTTGACATGCAAGACCAATTACAAGAAGCCTCAACAGATTATCCCGATTATGATGGTATTCCTGAAGAAAAGGCGCTTTGTCTGGCTATGTACTCCCTCGACGATCTTTGGTACAGAGCGGAAGTTCTGGATGCTGATGAAGAAATAACTACGGTACGCTTTATCGACTATGGTAACACTGATGTAATCCACAATAATGTAAGCAAGATCAAACAATTGCCTGATAAATGGAAGGCCATAAAGAAGTACGCTATTGAGTGTAAACTGGATGTACTCCCGGTTAATGCTGACGACTGGAGCGACGAAGCCAGTGCCAAATTGAGTGAACTGGTTACAACTGAAGACCCTATCCACGCTTTGATAATCGCCGATAAAGCTCCAATGCGTATAGATCTCTATCGCAAAGGTGATAGTATCTGTAAGATGCTGATCGACGAGAAGCTCGCTACGTACGTTCAAAGTTCCGAAGATCTGAATGAGGAGATTGTTGAAGAAGTCCAGTTAGATCCACGATCTGCCTTCGTCAGTAACATTATATCAGTAGATCAATTTTGGGTACAGGAAGAAAAATGGATTAACGATTTGGAAATGATAGAGGATAGACTTGTGATGGCTCCCATGTTCCCACAAGTACCAGAAATCGAAGAAGGACTCATCTGCATTGCTCATTTTCCTGATGACAACTTGTACTACAGAGCTATCATTTTGTCACACACCGATGAAGGAACAAAGGTTCGTTATATCGATTATGGCAATTCAGCCATCACAAAGGACCTTAAAACGATTCCAGAGGACTTGGCCCAAATTCGTCCGCTGTCGAGAAAATGCTGTTTGGTAAAACCAGATGGGATCGAACAGTGGCCTGATGGAATTCATGATGAATTTGTCACCCTAGCGGCGTCTGGTGCAACAGTATTTCTTCTAGACGTAATCGAAGAGAGCGAAACATGCTTAGTCAAATTAACCTGTAAAGATAAGGATGTAGCGATGGAGCTCATTGAACAATGTTCGAATCGTTCAGATCCCGAGGCCAAAGCTACGGAAGTGACTGAAGAGATTAAAGTCGCGAAAGTTAGCAATGAAAATAAAATCGTTGACACTGAGGCCATTCAAAACGAAGTCATTAAGAATGTAAAAGATATAATTACTGTAGAACGTCCCCCTCCAATCGGTGAGGAAAACTCGGAGAAAGAGCTGGTGTGTACTATTAGTTACGTGAATTCGCCAGCAGATTTTTGGGTGCAAAACAAAGAACATTTCACAGATTTAGATAATATGATTGATCAATTGGTTAATGCCGAAAATTATGATAGTATTAAAGAAATAAAAGAAGGTAGAATTGTTGCGGCCAAGTTTGACGAAGATGAACAGTGGTACAGATCCAAGATTTTATATCATAGCGAAACCGGAACTGAAGTGTTTTACATCGACTACGGTAATTCAGCTGTAGCTAAATCAGATTCTTCGTTACGAGAGTTACCTGGGGAACTTGCTCAAATTCCTCCTCTATCAGTTCAATGTTCTTTGAAATTGCCTGACGGTCTCGAGAGCTGGTCCAGAAATGCTTGCGAGAAATTCTGTGATTTAGCAGCAGACGGAGTTACGGAGTTCAAATTTGAAATTTTGGACGAGAATAATCAAAAGAGCACAAACCAACCGTTAATCATATCACTTATCTACAAGGATCAGGATGTAGCTGAAATTCTGGCTAACCATGAGAAAACATTGCAAAGTGTTACAGAAAGCGTGGAAAATGAAAAAGTTGAGTTCGAATTAAGAAAGCCTAAAGACATAGATTCCACAGGTGATAGTGCCATTCAATCCATGCAGTCTGAGATAGAAGAGACCACATTCGAGATTGAAAGGACAACTGTGCAGGTACTTCATGATACTAGGCTGTGTAATAGTAGTAGTATGGGAAATAGTTCTAAAAACGAAGCGACTGATGTTTCCAAATTAAACAAGGACACTGAATTAAAGGCTGATGAACTTAATTAAAATCAGCTAGGAGAAACTGAAAGGGAAGAGCACAAAGAAGAAAACTGTTCTATATGATTCCAGAATCTATACATCTAATAATTCCTTGTAAAGGAATTACAAAATTTAGTCCAGTTCATCGATATTCATGCCCAAAGAGTAATGTCGTTTTTGGAAGTGTTAATAATTGTGATGATAGCTGTACCTAGTTAAATTTTGAAAATTTATGGCCAAAATATTTTCGTTTACCAACAAGTAAACTAATCATTAGTGTTAAAACGACATTTAAATCATAATGATGAAATCATTAATATTAAAGGTGAACAAGGACATTCCAGAAACTAATAAATACAAATTTCTATATTTTCCTTTTCTGAAAAACAAAAAACAAAAAAATAGTTCCCTATCTTAAATGAAGTTGAAATAATTATTTTTATTTTATTTTTTTAAATCTTTATTCACTAATTGATTTTAAGAAAGAGTATGATTTAAATATGCAGCATGAGCTTGTATCCAAGTTAAATAATGTTAATTATTGACTGTTTATTGTTTATTAATTTTGTTTTGCAACATTAATATAGAGCTGTAGGCTGGAGATATGTCTTACGCATTAAGTTAACGCTAAACATTTTCTAAAAATACTTGTAAAATATGTATAATTGTTGTGAAAGAAATAACATAAAAGTAAGAATATTTCGATTTAAAACATTACATAGATTGTAAAGAAAAATAACAATATGTAAAAGACATCTCTAGTAAAAATTAGTCGATTATCAATTACATAAAACGACCCCTACATAGCTCACCAAAGACTAAAATTGAAAATGATAGGTCAGTGGTAAAACTATAAAACTTAGCTAAATCTTCACTGCTTACAATTTTTTGACAAACTGTTAAGACTTTGTAAATCTACAAAATTCATTTTGAAAGTACTCAATCATTTTATTGATTAAGTGAATCATTATCAAAATGCAATTGTTTATATATTTCATATATTTTTTACTTTTCAGAATGATGACTGTAGTTTGCTAATCAAGTAACTTACGGACGATATTTTAAGCGGTGCCTAGGTTTTAGTTTAATATTTTCTACAAACAAAAAACAAATATAAAAAAAGTTTTGATTTTTGATTGAGCCTTGAGATTATTACATCAACTAAAATGTAATTCTTTATTTGGAAATAATTAAACGTATTTTTTTTATTTTTCGCATATTCATTTTGTTAGTATATTTGAAATTTACTAATTCGTCTACATAGATTAAATCCTTACAAAATAAAATAAACAAAACATACGGCATAACTCAGTCTATAAATAATAAAAAAGAATTAGGTATTATGAAATCTAATAATAAAATCTACCGGCATATAAGTCTGAGTCTCATTGCATGTTAATAATTTGTAGAATGTTTCGAATTAAAATAACAGCTATAATTACTATTTATGTATAGTAAGTAGGACTTTGTACAGTGCTCAAATTAAATTTTTATTAATAAAATTTGATACAAAAACAATATGAAAAATTTATCTTACAATCAACAAAACCAACAATCCTTATGAGTTTCCAAATTTATCCTCTCGAAGACTGATCCTAGGTGACTTAGATCTGGTACTCGGAGCTTTTCTCGACACGGTCGATTGGACACGGTCAAGCTCTTCGAAGCAAATTTTCAAATTGGGTCCGCCAGCCTCCAGCGCTACGTAATCCAGAGCAGGATCGTTCTCAGGTCGCTCGTCAATCAACGGTTTATCTTTGCGAGGCTCGCAGCAGAAGCCGTAGGGTTTCTTACTCGGTGAATCCGTATGCTGTTGCAGTTTCTGATCATGCTTGCCGCCTGTGGGTAATACTGCTGACTTTTTCATGTTGTATAAGTTAGGTAAGCGCGCATATATATGCAATGCTGTGCCTATAATATAAGTAGACTAGCAGAAGAGAAGAGCGAGTTCTCGATCTTGCGCCGAATCCAGAGCAGCTGATTTGAAGGTTCTATAGTTTTTAGGGTTGAAGATGTCAACACTGCGTTAACAATAACGATTATGTCTATTTGTTCCAAAATTTTATTTAATTTCTAGCTTTTTCTTTATTATCGAATCTTACTAAATTACTAAGTCCGTTTTCAAATTAAACAATTTCTATGCACGTTACATAGGTTAGCTTTTACTCTTCTGGAATTAACTTTTCAATGTTTACAGTAAAGATTTTAAAACAAGTTTATATAGTTGTCTAAGATAATAATTACTAAAATGTTAAATCGTTATTTGTTATAGAAAATGAAATTTGCTTAGTTTATTACTTTAAATTTGGAATGCTTTTTGTCATTTCTTGTAACAGATAAAATAGCAATTTGTATTTTGAGTTATAGAAAAACAAATGAAAAGATGAATAGTTCTGGCTTATCATCAGCTAATTTGAGTTCGTCACCTGGTCAAAGAATGCAAGATTCAGAAAATACAGAACCATCTAATACCAACAAATTTATGAACCGTATTAAATCTGATCTTCAAGTACAAAAGCATCAGAAACGTACAAATCGAGAACTTCATCTCAAACGGGTACAAAACTTAAGAAAGGAATTAGACTATTTAAAAGCTACCGAGTGGAAATATCAACATGTAGATAGGTATGAGTTGATCTTTTACATACAATGTATTTAAAAGTGGTTTATCCATTAATATTACAATACAATTGCTTTTTTCAGAGCACTTGATCATTCTCACAGAAATTGAAGATATAAGCCAAATATATTAATAAATTAAAAAGATAAATAATTACAAAAATAATTGACATGACATTGTTTAGGTTTAATTAAGGTTGTTAAAACTACTAAAATAAAAAATCAATTAGTAACTAATTTTTTTATGAGGTTCAGTCTGAGTAATGTATTATATTATAAGTGAAGTTGCTTTTTTTCGTTTTTCAAGTGCTTGTTAAATTTTATGCACGAAATAAATCATTAACGTCGTTAACTAATCTTTGAAACTTGATTGATAAATTTGTTAACAGCGAAAATAGTTTGTCTATATTTTTATATTTTTTTGAATACAAAATTTGTTAATTTTTTAAATAATTTATCAGTCATTTTTGGATCACATTGGGCTGAACCTGTTAAAAGACTATTATTGTGCGTATGTATATATATATGTGTGTGTGTGTGTGTGTGTGTGTGTGTGTGTGTATAATTAGTAAAAAAGCTGGTTTGAATAAAAAAATTTTTATGACATACATGTAAATATTAGGTATAGCTTCAAAGTTCTTTTTATACTGATTTCTCACACTGAAAAAGTATGTTAAACCCAACTGTCTACAAATATTAAATGTCAGAAAAATCAAAACTAAATTTATAATAGATTGTCTTATAATTATAAAAATCAGCAATGGAGACTTTTAGAATCCGTTTTTTTTATTTTATTCAAGATTCTAGGCTTTAGTGCAAAAAAGCCTGAATTCATGTATCAAATGAACAAAAACTTTTTAATTAATAAATTATTTTTGTACATTCAATAAAAAAGATTTCTCTTATGGATTCCAAACAATGTGATCTTGATTCTTAGCCTTCACTTTCCTTTCAATCAATGCCTCTAATGCTTCACTGCGTACACTCAAGGTTTCAATTTTTTCTGTAAGTTGCTGGTAGGGAGAGGCAGATTGTCCTCCCATAACAACATGCCCCAATTTACTGTCAATCTTTGCATCTAGTCTTGCACTTCTAATGAGATTTACAATCCAGCATTCTGCTACTTCCACTTCCATATTTAATTTTTCAGAAAGCATTCTATTTTAAAACAGATTTAAATAATTACACACATGTATTCAACAAATATTCAATATCAAGTATTAATAATTGTACTCACTGAATTGATATGCATTGATGAATTCTGCAGAAAGTTTCAAAGATCATAAGTCTTGCACTCTCAACAAATTCATTAAGCAATGCAATAAGGAAAAAGTCATTGCACAAAACCGTTTGGCACTCCTGCAATTTCTGACGTGCTCCATCAAAGTCAAAATTGACATACAAATGTTCAAGTAATTCAGTAATAGGATCACGGTAGCTGTAGGATTCTTGTTGAATCACTTTCACAAGATCCTTCAAAGCTGGCCTCCTTAAGCGATTAACAATTACAGCAGTTGCCAAGTAACGCAGAATATGAGGGCACATTGTTTGGATGGCATTTAAATAGCTATAAAGGAAAATTTAAATGAATAATAATAGAATTGATTGGTCAAATTGAAAGCAAATGCTTTGTAAATATTCCTCTAAATTAAATACATACTGTGGTCTGTATAGGAACATATCAATGATCATGTCTCTGCCTTTGATGTGGTTAAAAAATACAAAAAGACTCCAATGAATGAGCCAAGTGCGTTGTTGAAGTACTTGCAGTGAATTAAACTGTCCAATATTATTATCAATATAATCTCTAAGTTTGTTAATGTCTTCAAGTGCTGTGTCCCAATCTTGCGTCAGAATTTCTGAGGCCAGTTTTCCCCATGACGCATTCAAATAGTTCTGTTGTTGTAAATTTAACCATTAAATGAATGCTGTATTATTGAATAAGATTGGATGGATAATAAGATTTTGATTTCAGCTGCTGCATACCTTATCAGTAGGTGACATGACCAGCATGTAGAAGTACAGATATGAACTTGACACCTGGTAGTTACCACACTCATATCTGTATTTTGCTAATTTTACAAGGTCATCCATCATTTCCATTTGAAACTATAACACAAGCGATGGTTCAATATTAAATAAATACAATATCAAGATAAGCAAAATAAACAATTTAAAATGAACTTACGCCAGGCACTTCATCATAGAGAAACTTGATCAATGATTTATTATCTCTCATTCCATCAATTTTTTTCATCTTCTCCTCATTGTTCATCAGATCAAGGATAACTTTAGCATTCTCTTGTAATCGGCATAATTCATTCAGAATGTCTTGTCGCCTGATTTTCATTTCCTGCCAATTACCAAGTATGATAAGTTGGTTCAATTGTTATAGTCATCAATAGCAAATAAAGAATTGTAAAAACAGTAAATTGTGCTACCAACCTCTGGTGCATTGATGTCACGATAAACCTGACATTTTACATCAATCTCGTAGTCAACCATATGAGTCTTGCTAAGAATATCCAGCTTCACTTGCAGTAACTCATTTTCGTCAAAGATCTAAAATAAACGACACAGATGCAAATATAAGCCTATATTTGAAGCGATAAACGATGAAATAATGGGAAATCGTTAGAAAATTAATATTGTGTACAAAAATAAAGCCTCGGGGCGAGTCACATGTAAAAGTAAAGCAGGTGTCGAAAAAACTTACTTCCTTAGCGCTGAGAAACTCGAGATGAGGAAGCACCAAATGTCGATCCAGGTATTGGCCGATTTTGTGCGTCAAATCAAACTTAGCCATCCTCGTAGCGATAATGTATTTGTCCTTTATTTCACAAAAATCAACACGCTTACAGAGCGATTGAATTGAGGTTAGATGTTGCAGTCGCGTCCGCGACTCGAAAGGAGACCGAGCAGCAAGCCGCTTGTCCAACTCCAAGCTGCAGCATCGGCGTTTTCCGATGGCGCCTGGCGGCGGCGTGGCGCTCAGGGAGTAGACTTGTAGTATTGGACATTTTGTTCACTTTTATATATATATATAAATATAATATATGCGTTATGTGCAGTTTATATATAACTTTATCCGCTTATATTGCTATATCACTATAAGAGGGCGTTCGAGTCCCTTACAAGTTAATAACATAGCGAATACGTTTTCGTTCTTTTGCCAGTGTTTTTGCGACAAAAAGACAAAAATGTTAAAAAAAAAATATATAAAATTTGAGAGACAAAAAGAATGACGTGATCGGAATATACTTTGTCGAAAATCTGTGTTCCTTGCGGTTTTGGATTGGATATCCTATATACGCCACCGGCTTGTCCATTTGGACCGCGCAAAAAGCACGTGCGGCTTGTTTTGTCAAAATCTCGCAGTGTTTTATCTACTACACGCAGCATAGTAAAATTATAAAACGAATTTTATTTATGGTAATTTCGTTAACAATTTTAAAGTACAAAACTAAGTGACTGTGATAATAACCTATGTGCTATTGAATAAAAATGCAAATAATATTTTTCCAGCATAAATAAATATGGAAGAGGTCAGAGAGGCTATTGGTATTGACAAAGTTGATATGTGTGGTAATGTTATATTCATCGAAGAACAGCATAATGCTGACGCAAATTTTGTTCTCCATGCCATCACTTCTCACTGTAGGGATACAAACAAAATTGTCTGCTTTGCTCTATTTCACAACACCTTTGGACATTTTCACAATGTTGGAATGAAGCTTGGTTATAATCTGAGAAAAGAACTCAATTCTAGTGTCAGGGTTATTGAGCCACTGAAAATCATATCTAAGAATATTCATCGTGAAAACAAAGCATATGCTGCTCCACAAGTTACAGATAACAAACTACCAGAATTCGATATTAAAAACCAAAGTAGTCATCTGGTAAAACAACTGGCTCAAGTAATCAAAGATGAATGCATTTCAATGAAAAAAGGCTTGATTAACCAAAAAGTGTACGTTATAATAGACGATCTGAGTCACTTGTTTGATTTAGGACTCAGTTTCCAAGATATTTGGTTATTCATAAGATATTTGAGATCATTTGTTAACTTCGAACCTCATCTCACTCTTTGCATTGCAAGTCATGTTTACAAAGCTGCACAGGAAGTATGCCATCCTAACATAACTGCAATTTGCTTGCGTCACTTTGCTGATCTGGTAATAAATGTCCAGCCATTAGAGACTGGCTTCTCTAAAAACGTTTCTGGAAAAATGATTGTTAATTGGAAATCGCAGCAACAAAGACTGAAATTCAAGTGGTCTGAAGAGATGATTTATTTGTTCAAACTGTTGGATCGACAAGTGAAACTCTTTGCTCCGGGTAGCTCCCACATTATGTAAATAATATTTTATAATAAAAATTATATGCTGTTAAAAGAAAAGAATCATATATTTAAAATTCTTACAATTTCAAAATCTATAGTTAAATTCAAATACAGTATATATATATATATATATATATATATATATATATATATATATATTATAGTATACAGACTAAAAAATTCACAGGCTGATTTCCTTAATTTAATTTTCTTTTTAATTTTATAATTAAAAGGGTTGGGTCGTTAGGTCGTTCGGTTTTCTCTGCACTTTTCCCCCGCTTTTCTCTTGGTACGATAGGTACCTATACTCGTCGGTATTTGACTGTGGCATCACGCTCACGCCTCACGCGTCAGTATAGGTACTCCGTAGACGGACAGACCCACGCGCGCTAGTGTAGGCTCGCACACTCGACACTCGACTCCGAAATTTTATCTCTGCGATATGATTCATTTTGGCATATTATCATTGTTCGGCAAGGATTTGTTTGGCTGCTGAAGAGTACTTACAGGAGCAACAGGTTTTTCATGTTGAGGATCAAGCCTCTGTGTAAGTTGAATCGCTTTATGGTTTTTAATCGATGTTATACTGATTTCGTTCTGATTTCTACGTAGCGGGAACGTCATACTTACTCAGGGTTGTATTTCATTTAAGTTTTTAGGGGATGTCGTGATTTTTTAATTTTTTGCTGGCGAGAGTCTTGCGTCGGGTTTGGAAGAGGAATTTCATGCAAAGAATCATGAGAATTATAAGTATATATACCTATATGTATGCATACAAACGCATACCGCTAAGTCAGCTTGTTTACCTTCGAGGTTGGGTTATATAGTCAACAATCAGGGCTGAGATCCTTCAAGCTCCACGCGTCTATATGTATGGTGTACGGGGCTATCGTGTCGAACGACACCATACAGCTTATCGTCCCACAACTTATGAATCTTCCGATTCGGAATTCGTCTCATGACCGTCCATCATAAGTTGTGGGACGATAAGCTGTATGGTGTCGTTCGACACGATAGCCCCGTACACCATATACATATAGACGCGTGGAGCTCGAAGGATCCCGGCCCAGTCGGTCAAATTTTATATTGTTCAAATTTAACGATAGGTATGGATAAAAGATCAAAATCTCTACACGATTATCAATTAAGAATGCATTTTATAAGCAAAAAATTTTAAACTATTCGCGAGATTTTCTGTTTACTAAAAAGTATGTATATTAACGTGGTTTTTTTAAATTTCAGGCCTCAGTGACAAAACTGGTTAGCATGTACATTAGATCAACAATTTGAACATAAACAAGCAGCATGGAGTTGAGCAATGATGCCGACAGGACATTTGTCCTTCACAATGCTGTTGAACACAAGAATGAATACCAAATAAATAGTCTCTTGCTTAAAAATATTGATGTCAACAAGCTTGACAAGTATAATAGAAGTGCTCTTCACATGGCTGTGATAGGCAAGAGTCAACGCATTGTGGCAATGCTCCTGGAATACGGAGCCAATCCAAATTTAAAAGAGAAGCGCCAAGGAATGACTGCGCTACACCTTGCAATAAAGGAAAGAGAACTGTTCATCGCAAGGTTACTTATGGAAAAGGGAGCCAATCCCAATGAAGTCACAAAGTACAATGCAACATCGCTTCACTTAGCATTAGAAGTTCAAGATGAGGAGCTGGTGAAACTTACTCTGGAGTACGGTGCCAGCATACATGCAAAAAAATTTGGAAAGAGTCCACTGCACCTTGCCGTAGAGCATGGCAACCTAGCTATAGCTGCAGAATTGATCAGAAGAGGAAGCAATGTTGATGACACTTGCATAGATGGTCAGACAGCTTTGCATATAGCTGTCGAAATGAAGGACGCGCTAATGACAGAATTACTGTTAGCGAATAATGCAAGGACAGATATAAAAAAATTTGGCAGCTGTCCCCTCTATTTGGCAGTGAAAAATGACTGCATCGAAATTACCAAGGTGCTGCTTCTCGCGTCCTCTGTAAGCAACGACGATTTCAAAAACAGATGTATAGCTCTGGAGTTGGCATTCCAGAAGAAGAATGAAAAAATGGTCAGAGTTATACTCGAGCACGGCCTCGATCCAAACTCCAAGATGTCCGACAAGACTCCACTTCATCTGGCCTGTAGCTGTGAGTGGGAAGGCATCGTCATCTTGCTCCTGGAACGCGGTGCCGATGTGAGACAGGTTACCAGCGACAACGTTTCTCCGCTGCATATAGCTCTTGAGCAGGGTAGCGTCAGGATCGTCGAGCTCCTGATAAAGCACAACGCCGATGTCAACGTCCGCCAACACCGGACCGGCGTTACACCTCTGCACATTGCCGTGAAAAGGGCCTGTCACGAGTCGGTACAACTGCTACTAGCTGCTGGAGCCGACGCCAACGTGACTACCAATCTGAACATCACAGCTCTGCACTTGGCTTTCGAAGCGCGAGACCGCGAGATGATCGCCAGTCTCCTAGCCCACGGCGCCGACCCGAATCTGCCAAAATACGGCAAGAGCCCCCTGGAGCTCTCCATCGAGTGTCGCTGGCCAGACCTCGCTCGCCAGCTTCTCCAGCGCGGCGCCGATCCAAACTCCATCAGCTCTGACCAGCTCCCCATGATCTTCAACACTATTAAGCAGAAGAACGTCGAATTGCTGCAGCTGCTCATCGAGTTCAAGGCAGACATCAATACACCGGATCCCAAGTCCAACTACAGTCCGCTCATGGTAGCCGCCAGCTGCCGTTGCGACGAGGCGGCCGAGGTTCTCATCGACAGCGGCGCTGACCTGGACTACGCCACCGAGGACGGCACCACTACCCTCCACCTCGCCCTGGAGCGTCGTCGCGAGTTCCTTGTCAAGCTCCTCCTCAGGAAGGGCGCCAATCTGGAAATCAAGAAGCGCAGTCTTGCTCCACTCCACGTAGCTGCAGAATGTCGCTGGCTCGATGTCGCGGAGGTTCTGCTAGCACGTGGCGCCGACGTGAACGAGCTCACTATCTACTTCGCTACGCCGCTCTTTTATGCCGTCGAGAAGAGCGAGTTTGCCATGGCTAAGTTGCTACTCAGACACGGCGCCGATGTCAACTACAAATGGTACAGATCACACAGTTATTATTGTTTCCTATATACCACCGCATGTACACCCATATAATTGATTGTTTGCTTATAATGCAGGTACGGCAGCACTGCACTTCACGTGGCCTCGGGTCTCCGACAACCTGAGATGGTGACGCTGCTGCTTGACTGGGGCGCGCGCGTCAACGAGTACAACGAGCAGGATGCGGATTGCGTATCCGCGCTACACATTGCGCTCAAGAACGGAGACGAGAAAATCGCCAAAATATTACTGGAGAGACGTGCCAGCGTGAAAATGCGCGATCGCAAGATGAACCGCATGCCGCTACATCTGGCCGCGGAATCCGGTTGCGTCGAGGCCGCCCGGATGCTGTTGGCTCGGGGTGCCATGGCCAACGATACGGATAAAATGGACGTGACGCCGCTGCAGCTCGCGGCGATGCGGAGCCGCATCAATATGGCGGAACTGCTCCTCGAGCACGGTGCTCAGGTCAACGCCCGGAACCGCTCGGATCACTACACCAGCCTGCATTACGCGGTGATACGTCGCAACTACAACATGGTCCGACTATTGCTGGCCGAGGGCGCGGACGTGCATTGCGAGGACAGTCTAGGTACCAGAACGCCTTTCAACCTGGCGCTCCAGAAGTTCGAGGACGACCGAATGCTGCACCTGCTGCTGCTCGAGCAGGCGACCGGACCAGAGTGCATGAAGCAGATGCTACAACACCTGGGAAAGCTGTCGTCGAGTTCGCCCATCGGTGAGATGCTGATACGACACCTGGTGCGTCGCAAAGGCGAAATCTCACGCGACGAGCTCGATACCCATAGAGTCTGCACCGATCTGCAGAAGTACCACGAGCGATGCGTCAAAGAGATTTCGGAGCTTCACAAGCATGTGTTCTACGAGAACGTCACCTTGCACACTCTGCTTTGCAAGACCAGCCGAGAGCTGTCTTTACTGGCTCGCAACGAGAGCCTCGTCCAAGCTTTCGAGGCCAGTGGCTACCAGTCAAAGTACCCGATTTATGAGCGAATTTTGAAGGATTCCATGCGAGCCGCCCAAAACATGAATAAACTAACAATCGGAGCCGAGAACATGCTGGTACGATTGTTCAAACGCGAACTACCGCACTTGATGAACCACATGATCATCAATTATCTTAGCAACACTGACCTGCGCATACTAAACAGCATAGAAATGCAGATGCAGTAGCTCGAGGCAGGCGGGAAACCGGACTAATTATTTACCGAACAAACTTTAGGGTTCCTCGATAGAAAAAGCCAATTTTTCCTTCTAGTTATACAATGTACAATTTAAAAAAAAGACATAATTGATATATGGAAAGGGCGTTGCCTTCTAAATATAGGTGAATCAAGTAGTAGATTTCTAGCGCTAGATGTAACTGACTATGACTGACTTGAACATAACCGTTTTGACTGCTGCCCGGTGCAGTAATACAAAGAATTTCATAACGTGATTATGAATAGCCTTTGTTCTTTATACTTGCACAGGCACCTCGAGAGAAACATGTATTTTATTCCACACTCGCCAGAAATGGCCACTTTTTGTGTCTGAAATGCGGGTGACAAGTAGTATATTTTTCCACAAATTACATTTGCGGAAAAATGAAACAATTTGTGGAAAGTTTCACCCCTCATTATGCATAATCTACTATTCCATGCTGGTGTGAAAAAAAGTGTATGTACATACCGCGAGAGAAAAATTGGACAGCCCATATCTTGTATTTTATACAATATATTATGGACTGCTCAAGTTTTTGCTATGACTATTAATACAGATACGCAGCGCAAATTAAGTGTATACATGTTTCGGAAATTTTATCCCGTTCATATTTTTACATACTAATCTGAAGCTTGTAAATGGGAGTTACAGTGAATTGTAAATGCGTTGATCAATTTTTCTAGAAATATGATATTTAGATGAGAGAAAACCTAATATTTGTAGATGGGAACTACAACTAATTACAAATGCAATGATCAATTTTTCTATGTATGATTTTTAAATAAATAAACAAGATTCCAATGTTATACTGACAGCGAATTCAACACTTATATTATTCTCTAATCTGACATGCTATCCAATCAACAAATTTTGATCATCCGTGAATTCATACGGCGGCACCACGAGGTTCTTTGGTGCTGGTCCCTTACGGACGCGACCAGCGGTGTCGAAATGCGAGCCGTGACAGGGGCAGAAAAAACCACCGGGTACGACACCGGCGTTCGGGATAGGTACGCAGCCTAGGTGTGTGCAGATACCGATCAGAACCATCCATTCGGGACGCTTCGATCGAGCTGAGTCTTCCTCTGGGTCTCGCAGCTCTGCGATGTTCATAGCACGCTCCTGGTCTATCAGTTCTTGACTTCTGAAATGTTTACAGCTATTTTAAATATCAACTCAAAATTTTGTTGCTAAAAGCGATGTGAAATGGCGTTGAAAGTAGAAGTTATGAAATGAGAGATAAATTAAGATTGTAAAAAATATTACCGATGGTAAATAAAAACAGGGCGTCCTTGCCACTTTATTATTTGAACTTTGTTTTCCGGAATATTTGCAATGTTCACTTCTGTCTTGGCTGCGGCTAAGACATCGCGAGATGGTGCCATAGTCATCAAATGCTGGTGTATGATAGCCTTTGACGCGTAGAGACCGGCTACACCGGCAACTAAACATCAGCCAAATGTATTTTTGTTATTTATAGTTCGCAGGGTAAAACTACACTCAATATTGTCTCCTCTGGAAAGTTTACCAAGCGTAGGCAGATAGGCTGCAACTTTTCTCGCGTCGGCACTTTCCGAGTTTTTAACACATGGATTTTTGGTCGAATCTTTGCGCAGTTCGTCAAACTCCGGTTTAGGATAATCGCCATGGTATAAGCTGCGACTATGTACGCACGGAATGTGTACTGTGAAAAAATCGTTTGCGTCAGCATAAATGCAATTTTAGGTTCAAACATACAAGTTGCTATTTCTCACTGTTTAAAAGGTCGATTATAGGAAACAGTCTTTTAATAACAAGGCGGAGATTATAAATAATGAAACGTGATTTTATTCTGTCCATTTCCAAGCTTCCTTCAATATAGATACCAGTTAAATAAATGTACTCTTGTTAAAGCTATTTAAGGTTAATGAAGTTCAAATTGCAGGTAAACAAAAAGACGGTAAACATATGAGTATCGATGGATTCGTTACAATTATTTATATTCGTCCACAAAAGTAGCATAAGTATGTGAGGAGAATCATCTTTTTATAATACAAACAGGATAACCGAATAAATTAACATTATTTTAATATACAATATATGTATAATTTTAATAACACACTTAACCTCTTTGGGGCCAAAAATATGTGATCAAAGAGTTGTTGTTGTTTTTTTTTTTATATTTTAATACAGTTATACTTGTTATACTTAATTACATGTTGGCACGTAGCTTCCTCCAACTAAATTTGTAGGTCTAATGAATAAAATATTGTTTTAATATATCTATATATCTGCTTGCTAATGTATAAGGCGGTTTTTATACATAATTTAATATAAGTTTTGGATGGTTCATTGTCCCTCTGTTTTTTTATTATAGAATATGAACACTTTCGTCAATTTTTTTCACAGAAATTCACGCATGTTTACATGTGTTCCTAACCAACCTAACCATCAAAACTACAAGCTATAGGTATATCCGCATTAGATGGGTCGCTCGCGCAATTTTCGAGAAAACAATTTTTACATTTTAGCTCTGTAGTTGATAACCACTCGACGAAATCGTTTGAAATTTCAGCAGCAGATAGCTTTTTTATGTCGAATCATCAAATAAAATTTTGACCCATTTGACTACATTGTTTTAGAGATATAAGGAATTCAAAAATAGTCAAATCACTTGAAATTTTAATGGTATATAGTTTGACACGTGACCCATCGACCTAATTTTTTTCGCCAGGTTATGACGTTTAGTTTCAGAGATATGAATTTTAAAAAATCACCTTTATCATTTTATCTGCCGAACAAAGCGGTCGATCCCGATCACCAAATGAGGAAAAGTAGGTAATTTTATTCTCTTTCAAATTCATTATAGCTGAATTGTTTGTAACAATGTGATGATTGAAAAAAATACAAAATAGTGTTTTTTAAAAATCAAAAAATGGCCATAAAAAATATAGTTGAGAAAATAAACTGTTTTTCCCGAATTTAGAATCTAAAAGTAGATATATTACGAGAAATATTACGGTATACACGCACACACATATTTATTTATTTATTTATTTATTTAATACCATATACATATGCCTTTTAAAAGGCATCCTATAGAGGCAAACGCAGTTGCCTGTACATAGGGATGGCATAATCACTAATACTAATATACTTAAAGCTACCATATAGAGCCAAGATAACGCATTTAACGCTATCATGCCCTTTCTCCTTTTCATAGCAAGTTAACAATATTTAAATATTAAAAAATATAACATCCAAAATTCTTTTCTATAAACCTTTTTAATTTTCTTTTCATAGAGATTTTACTTATTGCTAAGTCTTTATAAGACCATTCGGTAGCGTGTTAAATACACTCACAGCCACGAAATAACTGCTTTTCTTGCTTACTGTTTTATCAATTTTAGGCAATGGTGGATTCTTATTTCGTGTCTTGTTTGTACTTCTTATGTATCTATCTCTTAATTCCTTATAATGATATATACTACACGGAAAAAAATGGTTAGTTGTGATAACCAAGTACTTGGTTGGGATAACCAATTTGCTTGGAGAAATACGCACCAACTATTTTGTTGGTATCATTGGCCAAGTAGACTTAGTTAAGAAAAATTGGTAACCATAACCAACTATATTTTTTGTCTTAATCAATATGTTCTGATTACTAAAAAAATAGTCAATTTTGTTTCCAGAACAATAAAGAAAAAAATTGTATCTGATGTTTTTACTTTTTTTTTATTTATTATTTATTATTTTTATTTATTTATGCATGCAGATTATTTTATAGACCCGTTTACAAGTGTGCTATTATTTTTAACATTTAATTTACATGTTTTAGTATATTATGACACTGTTGTGGGAGATGGTTTTCTACCGTGCTCGAGGTTTTTCGCACGAGCGAAGCGAGTTCGAAAATCGAGCAAGGTAGAAAAACACCTCCCACAACAGTCTCATACGATATTTTATAGCACGACAACCTCAAAATCGACAATAAAGTTGGCATTTTGAGGTTAGCGTGCTATAAACAATTTTATAATACAATTAATATATCTGAAAAAAATTTCTCCCTTACTGGGGATCGAACTCGGGTCCTTCAAGTCCAAAAGCGGAGACTCTGTCGTCGCGCTAGCGATGCAGTTGGTAAATAAGAAAATTTTTGAAAATATATGCTGCAACTCGTATTTCAACTAATATCTTAGTAATTACAACAAAAATGTTGCTTGACCCACTATGAAAACAGTACCAGAAAAATTGTTGTCCTTACCAAGTAAATTGGTTAGTAACCTATAAAGTCGACTTTTTCATTGTAAAAAAGTCAGCTTGGTTAAATTAACCAAGCACTTAGTTCTCATAACCAATTATGACTTGGTTACCACAACTAACCATTTTTTTCCGTGTAGGCAAACTGTCACAGTAATCGTCATATGCAATATATACGGTTTTATTTACATTGAGCGATATACTTTATTTAGGTTTAGCCATATTGCCACCTTACGAAGATATTCATTTAATTTTTCTTGCGCAGCTGTCCACGAGTTATCACATGAGATGATAACTGTGTCATCAGCGTAAGATAATATATTGTTTCATTTTGCATATCTATCAGTAGGTCATTCACGTATAATATAAAAAATAGAGGGCCCAGTATTGTTCCTTGTGGAACCCCTATCATAATTTTTTTGTACTCACTCTTGCAGTTACCTATCTTTACACATTGTTTCCTATCAGATAGATAGCTGCTGAGTAATTTTAATGCTTCTTCTCTTACACCGTATCTTTCTAATTTGTCCAGCAGTATACTGTGATCTACCGTATTGAAGGCTTTAACCAGATCTAAGAACGCAGTTATAATCGGTTTACTTTAATCTAGGTTTCTCCCTGGTAACACAAAACGTTATTAAGACGTCATTAAAACGTCTTAAAAAACCCAACATAACGTCTTTTCTGAAAGTATAAAAAACGTCTTAAAAACGTCTTTTTAACGTTATTTTGTCCGCAACAAATTTACCCAAAATCTATGGGAAACGTCATAAAAACGTCATTTAGACGTCCTCTATCCGTTATTAAGACGTCTTTAAGACGTCCTAAAATTAATAAAATTAATTAATAAAATATTAATTTATAAATTTGTTTAAACAAAGTTTAAAGTGGTAATGGTTACCAAAATTGGAAGTACCATCCGGATGGTACCATCCGAAATACACCCCACGTGAAAAGTCACACATGGTTCTCATGTGGTAATCATGTGGTT
>QLSS01000046.1:1024692-1040590 GCA_024372645.1 Trichomalopsis sarcophagae | reverse complement strand
CCACATGATTACCACATGAGAACCATGTGTGACTTTTCACGTGGGACATAGCTCTTATGGAGCTTCATTAAAAAATGTAGAAATATAAAGTTTTACACGATAAAAAATCTTATGCCAGTGTCCTTACACACTCTGTGTGAGTAAGGCTAAACTGTCGTCAAGAAACATAATAGAAGGCCTGAACGTTATAAATTTTGACATAATTAACATGTGTGGTGCTCTGTAAAAGCTCCAAAAACAATTGAGCTGTAACAAGTTCTTTGACATCTAAGCTTTATCTGGTCACAGGGATATTGTTACTAAAATGAAAACGATGAAAATGACATAGAAGTGGTAGTTGAAAAAATGGACAGCTCGTACTCTTGTTCAGATACTAAATATAAATTTTTTTAAATTAAATTTATAGTAAATATCGTTCCCTTGCTGAGTACTGAGTGAAAACTGAATGACAGAGTTTTTGCATTTTGGAATCACAGTCCTTATAAGGAACGAATTAGGGTAGCAGACTCTGATACTGACTACTGATTTTTTTGTATTCAGTACAGAAATATATTTCGTCCTAGATATAATGGCCAACTCTAGAAGTTGGTTAAACGAGTTCACATATAATTTACAATAACTGTTATTCGAAAATTGAAAATGTTTTGTTTGTCGCACGGAGAAGAAATATGCGTGATAATAAGCGCATTAATAAAAGCTTATTAGCGAGCTCGTTTGATCATGAGCAAAGCTTGACTTTTTCAGGTCACCTATCATCTTTTATGATAATTGAATGCACATTTACATCCGATGATAAAAGGCATTGAATAAGTAGAGTTCTCGAGCTTTATACTCTTGGAGCCTCGTTATTAATTGACAGGCTGTCAAAGCTTCCGTTTAAATTTCAGTTTCTGGATTTGTCAAAAGATTATTCAAATCTGTTTGAAAATGTGCTCAACAAATTATGTATTTATTTCTATTCTTTTATCATTCGTGATAAGTAAGTGCTTATTTATTCATTTATTTATTTTTTCGCGAACAAATTTACTTTGCCGTACATTGAATTTATGTACACATTACATAATAGCCACCAAAGCCGTTCTAAACCGTGACGATGAGAACTTTTTCGGCGAAACAGTTGACAGGTACGACTGGTCGAAGCATCGATGTCACCGAAACTGTATACTGATGATGAAGAACCAAAGATCTGCAAGTATGTTTTCGTAGTGGAGCAGTTCAGTGCGATGAGCAAAGCTTGCTATGAGTGCCCTTTCAACCCTGCCGACTGCTACAGACGACAGACCCCATTGTTTACCAGCCGACGGGATGCAAAAAACTATTTATACGGTCAACCGACAAATTCCAGGCCCAACAATCGAGGTATTTTCTGCTGTTTCGTATAATCGAGTTATTGAGATATGTGTCGAGTAAAAATACGCTCGTCAGAAAATATGCTTGGTAATTATTTATCGCAGGTATGTGTTGATGACGTGATCGTTGAAGAAGTATAAGAATCAACATGTTGAATTAAACAATTTGACACGCAGTAAATGGACGGAGTTCCTTACGTGACGCAGTGTCCCATTCTTCCAAGAGAAAGATTCCGCTATAGATTTAACGCCAATTCCAGTGGAACGTACTTTTGGCATTCGCATATTGGTATAAGTTGGACAAAAATAATGAGCACTGTAATAAAAAAAATGCTCAGGATCTCAGAGGGCTCATGGCTTCTATGCGGACCTCTCATTGTCCGTTCGCCACCAGCTTAAAACCTGTACTACAAACTATACGACTACGACGATCACGCAATGATCATCACTGATTGGATGAACAGGGGAGGCAGTGATGGATTCGTTAAGCAGTACTACGAGAAGCCCACAGTGGCACCAGAGACTATTCTGGTTAACGGTTTGGGGCGCTACAAGAAATTCCAAAGGAAAAATGAGACGGACGCTTATATTCCCTCGACCGTTTTCAAAGTTAAGAAAGTGCGAGTTTCTCGACTTATTTCATTGGATCATTCATATATACAACTTTGCGAAATTCCGCAGAATAAGAGATACCGAATATGAGATTAATAAACGCCGGAGCTGAAGACGGACCGATTACTATGTCAATAGATAGTCACACGAAGCTCGTCATTAGTCTTGACCGCAACGACATAGAATCGGTCGAAGGTACGACTTTATTTCGTTTATTTTGTTACTCATCGTTACTGCGATGTAGTATCAACTCCAATTTTTATTTAAATATGATCTATTATTTCGCAGTTGATACGATAACTAATTATCGGCCAGGCGAACGTGTTGATTTTGTTCTTTATACTAACCAAAAATCCTGAAACTACTGGATAAGGTTTCGAGATTATGCCCAGTGTGCGGGCTCAAATTCAACGAACGGTGTTCATCAATAAGTAGCCATTCTTAGATACAGCTGTGCACCTGCTCGAGACCCTACTTCACCGATCGGCTATGACATTCCAAAATATACGAACAACACTCGGGTTTGTAAATTTGTTGTGCAATTAAATTTCCTTTCTTTTACAATTAGGGTACTAAATCCTTACAATGCTGGAACGGAAACATCGCACACGACGAACATAAGTATTCCGCTACTAAAGTTACTGACACCGAATGACCTTGCTCTAATTTATCCCGTTGATCAACAGGTTTTTATTGCTTTTGATTTGTATGCTCTCAATAATTACGACTTCCGTCGTGAACGACTATATGGATACAATCAAGGTATGCGATGATTATGACACATGATAACCAAATGTTCATTTCAAATGTCAAAATCACACTATAATCATGTGTGTGCATCGTTAATCTTAATTTATTAATTTATCGACACTCGCTGAATATAAACAAAACTTTCCAGTAGACTCAGATCATAGAATATGAACATTTCAACTGAATCACACAAGTTTCAAGTTCCCCACGTTTTCTCTATTGACTCAGTGGAAACTGAGTAAGCCCAACACTCTTTGTAAATCATCTCACACTCCCGGAAACTTTAACTGTACTGCTGAGCAATGCGCTTGTTCTCGTGTCATTCATCTCAAGCTTAACTCAGTTGTGGAGATTTTTTTCGTTGATCAAGGTAAATATAAAAATGATATTTACTCATAACATAAGAGTTTGCGCGATCTTCGGATAAAAATCGAACCATATACATATATATGAACATACAAGATAAAAATTTGATCGCGCAAATTTTGATATAGTATAACAACTGGCGCGATAAATCACCCACTGCACCTGCACGGGCACTTCTTTCGCATGATCTCGAAGGAGAATCTCGATGGCATAGTGACGATAGATCGGATCAAGCAGCTAGATAATTAAGACAAGATCAAGAGGCACCTGGATCGCGCGCCACTCAAAGACACATAATCAAAGCGCCTAGCGGTGCTTATACAATCGTTAGAGTTTATGCTAATAATCCAGGTATACATTTTTTGAGTGAACAATCGCAAATGCATGTTATACCCACTTGAAAAGAAACTTTTATTATATATTGAAGGTATTCCACCTATAGTTTCCTAAATTGATCGAAGACTTATTTTTAGCTATTAGAAAATTATTATAAACTGGTTTTATTAATAACTCGTCTTTAGGCGATGACCAATAATATACCTACTGAATTTCAGGTTACTGGTATTTTCATTGTCATTTTGAAGAACACAACAATGTAGAAATGGCTCTAATTTTCAAAGTCGGCGAGCATGAAGATTTTCCAAAAGTTCCTTAAGGCTTTCCCAAATGTGGAGGTTTTGTGCCCAATATGATGAAGTGATATCATTCAATAATTATATTAAATTTATAGTCGCATGTAAATATAATATCGTGATCATTATTTATAAATACCTGTATGTTTAGAATAAAGTATTATGGTCACGGTACATTTCACCATCAACAGTTTATAAAGGTTGAAATCATTCAATTTATTTTAGAATTTACACAACGAATTCGCTGCGTGCATAGAAAGAATAGTATATTTTTGATTTTATGCCAAATAAATTCATAATAATAATAATAATATATTATGTATCAAGGACGTAAAGTTGGCTTTTTTAGATCGAGCGTGGACTGTGGAGTATGCAGTACCAGTCGCAGACCAGTGCTGCAAGCATATGACAAGCGAACACCGAAGATCACAATAAACTTGTAAATGAATGAGCACAGAACCGAGCACAATACATGTAAATGGTCTGGGGCGCTTCAAGCGATTCAAAAAGAATCCTCTTAAAATGGTGTTTCGTTGCAAAACCATTAATTTTATCACAAAATTACGTTTATTACGTTAATATAATAATATAATTTAGAGCAAAAATACCGATAATATGACGATCAATAACTATACGATCAGCGCCGGATTTAACTTTGCGAGGCCCATGGGCACAAAACACGTAGAGGTCCCTTGTACGGCGCCTGAATTTGGAAATCAGGGAAAAATTATTATTAAAATAAAAAATTTGCTTATAAATTAATAACATTTTATTTAATACATAATAGAATTACATAATCATTACATAAACATTAAATTTTGTAAACGTACTATTTAGATATTAAATTAAACATTTTCTTGCTTTTTTTTCAGCAAAATTGTTAATTATTTGATCGGTTTTTATCCTTCTATAGTCACATCATTTTTTGTACTACAATACTCGAAAAATTCAAACGCTCTCTTGAGACATTGCGGTACGCAGTGAATTTTTTAAAAGTTCCAATTTTGAAAATGATCTCTCTCCAAAACAATTTGTAATCATTAACGTCAAGTAAATTTTTAGAACCATTTCAACCTTCGGGAAAGATTCTTGAACTCCTTTTTTTATTATTAACGAATACATTGCTTGTTCTCGGCTAATTTTATTGTTAAAGTTAAATTCTAATAACCCAAACCAAAAGTGTTGAAAGTGCAAGAGTTTTATTTCTAAATTATCATCGAGATCATTCTTATAAAAACTCATTAATCTCTTCAAATTTTCTGAAATGTCAGCTGCACTTATTACGGTACGAAACTTTGATAAGAAGCCAAACAGTGATTCATCTTTTTCGTAAGCTGAAATTCGCTGGTCTAAAGCACCAATAAAAGTATCGATGATAGGTATATATTCAAATACTCGAAATTATTCTGAAGGTATGAGCTCTACATGGGGTACACGCTTGCATTTCTTATCGATTTGCCAAAGTAATAACTCGTTATTAAAAATATTCTCGTGTTTATAGTCTTGGAGCGTGGGGTAGCTAGATTTAAGAATTTTCGTTTTGGAACTTTGCTTCTCGCTCTCGCTCGCCTTCCTCCGGTTTGCCGACGTACTTTCTTTTTTAAAAAGTTATTAGTAAGAAGTCTCGGTGCGTGGGGTAGCTAGATTTAAGAGTTTTTGTTTTTGAGCTTTGCTTCTCACTCTAGTTGCCGACGTACTTTTTATAAATACTCGTATAAGAAGCCCCGAAGTGTGATTACGAAGTTTGAAAAATTTATTTCGTTCATCTAAGGGCTTTGGTTTTAGATTTATTTCTCGCTAATGTACGTCTTACTGCCATGGGATATTTTTGCATGAGGTAGGTAGGTTTAGAGGTTTCGCACTTATATATTTTTGATCGGCTTCAGCTACTTGCTGTGCCTGGGGTATCTTGGTTTAGGGGCTTGAGGTATTTATTGTTTTCAAATGGCCACTTGCTATGTGTGGGGTAAATGGGTTTAGAGGCTCCGGGTTAATCGGGCATATTGGTTTGGGATTAGGTAGAAAAATTCAAATTTGTGGAGGCCCCCGTTATGTGGGGGCCCCTGGGCACGTGCCCCAAGTCCCCTTAAGTAAATCCGCCTCTGTATACGATACTCATTGTTAGTCTAGATGGATATGATACTTTATAGATTATTATGCGGATGTAGATTGTAGATAATTGAGCGGCTCTAAACTGCTGACCATTTTTTTCTTCATCTAAACGATAAAGTGAGCAAAATCGTTTATTTATCGCGTGTTTAGTGCTTATAAAATATAGATTACTACATTGGATAAAAGGCCACTTATTTTTCGCGCTTTCTTTGATTATTTACACAATGTTCCTTTTCGAACAACTTTCAATAATCTTTTACCTTCATCTATTTAGTTCCTAAAACAAGCTTTTAAAAGTCTAATCTGACTGAACTAGTGGTGGCTTGCCGCTTTGCATCGCTTAGCCTTTGGCGCACATCATTTTTTGTACCTATAAGCGTAATAGCTAAAATAATTTTTTTGACACGGCAGCTTCAAGTATTTAGATTTTTCAAAAAATCCTTATTTTTTTGCCCGCTTTTTTCAGGCCGGTCAAAAAAGGTCACTTTAGGTCTAAAAAAGACGAAAATCGTGCATCCATTTCTAAAAGGGAGATTGCGATAGTATCGAATTGAAGCTCTTACAGAGCCAATTCAAAGCGTTATCGCAAAATTCTATTGGTGGGTACAGTGAAAACAGGAAGTAACTTCAGAGAGTTCAACAACAGCAAAATCAACGCGCGCAGCACGCGCGCTAAGCCAACTTCTGGTGTATTAAAAACACGCTCTTTTCGCCAACAAAAAAGTGGAGCAAAAGTCGAGTTATCGACTTTCGCACCTAGTTGTGCAATATACTATTATACTTGTTGAAGCATTCAAAGTGTCTTTGCCGCAGTTTAATCATATAAGTCTAAAAATGACTACCTTTGCAACGAGTCTTATGCTCTCGAATAGGTTCAAAGAACTAGATAAAGAAGGAAAGATAAAAAGACGATTAAATCGGGCATCACTGAAAGATATGATATAGTCACCTGTTGGTGTAATTCAGATAATCCGATGCCTGTATCATGAATGAAACATTTTTTTAACAAAACATCGAAAACTTTCTTTTTGTCAACCAAAAAGTGGGGGAAAAAATCTAGTTTTCAAGCATTTCCGGGAAGTTAGGCGAAAGGCCTTTTTGCTTTCATTCCTATGAGGGCGAAAGTACTCACTTTTCGCGCTTGTGATAATTAAACACTTTCGCCTGATATGCACACGCACACGTACACCACATAGCACAAAACGTTTGAGAAATGTTTCCCAAACGTTGCATCTGAAGTTTTACAACGTTTCAAAAACTTTTCTAAAATGTAAGAAACGTCTGTTTCCATTGAAAAAGTTACGTTGTCAGAACGTTTCTAAAACTAAAATTAAAATGAAAAATTTGAAATGATTCTTTTAAAGCTCTTTTCTTTTACTTTCGTTTTAAATATTTAGATTAACATTAAAATTTTGTGATCAGCTCTACCTATATATGGTAATGAAAAAGGTCAAAAAACCATAATTGATAGGTTTGTATTTAGCTGCTCAAAAAATTGAACTGTTAATCGAAAACTTTCAAAGCGAAAGTAGTACCTAGAATAAGAGCTTTTTTGATGATGGAAAATAACCGCTCGTCCTTCGGATTTGGCCAACCGATGGCGAATCAGTTTTTTACGTTTCTACCAGGGTGATTAATGGGCATTTATTTGAAATATATCTCATATATTGTCAATGTTAATGCATAACCTTTTTTGGGGTCTGTTTACCTGCATCTTTTGGCCCTACTGTATTTAATATTCTTTTAGCTGATTTTCAACCTTTATTCCAGTTAACCTTCGTGTAATACGAAACATTGAATTAGCTTGAATTTAATCATAAAAATGTTCAACAAGTGTATAAGCGGAATTGCATTTGTCATAATAAGCCACACGATATAACGATTAATGGAATTTAAAGAAGCTTATACTGATACAAGTTCAACACTTTTGAAGCTTCAAATTTAATCCATCGTTTTTACGAACTACACGATAATATTGTGCAAATTCTTGCTAATATAAGGCATGCTCGTGATCGGTGTGGTACTGGAGTTCGGCGTTCTAAAAAATAAACCAAATAAAAAATATGAGGATTCCGTATCAAAGTGATTCAATATATAAGAAAAAATGTGTTTTACTAATTTTTGGAGTACTAATCCATCTATCACGTAAGGATCGAATACTATTTTTCAATACTTTTGTACACGTTAAATTGTCAAAGTTTATTAGCAATCCTATTATATTTTCACAACTCATATTTTAATAATTTTTTTTTTCCAAAATGCAGCAAACGAAGCTGTCCTAAATCCCAACGATGAGAACTTTTTTAACCACACTGCTGATACATACGACTGGTCGCAACATCCTTGCCATCGGCCTTGCACCGAAGATCGAGAACGGATGATTTGCAAATACGTTTTTGTCGTGGAACAGTTTAGCACAATGAGCAAAGCCTGTTACGACTGCCCGTTCAATAAAACCGACTGCTTCAGACCCCACTGTTTGCCTGCCTCTGGAGTGCAGAAGACAGTTTTTACAGCGAACCGACAGATGCCTGGACCAGCTATTCAGGTATTTAAAACTTTTTTTTCTACAAGTTGTACTAGGTCCATGCGAATGAATTTTTATAAAGTACGGAAAAAGCGCTGCTCGCAATAAAATACGTTTATATATTCAGCGCAACCTATTTCCAATTCTTTCTGCGTATAAGTAATGCATGCGACTGCAGGTATGTCTCGATGACGTGGTCATGGTAGAAGTGAGAAACAACATGTTGTCGGAGAGCACGACGATCCACTGGCACGGAATCAAACAGACCGCTACACCGTACATGGATGGAGTTCCTTACGTGACGCAGTGTCCCATATTACCCGGGGAAAGATTCCAATACACCTTTAACGCCAACATCAGTGGAACTTACTTCTGGCACTCTCACATTGGTACAGTTACATCCTTCCGGTAGTTTTACAATTAGCGATTCGAACATCTTTCCTCAACAAGTTCAATGCCATTTCCTTAGGCTCTCAAAGATCCGACGGTCTGGCAGGCCCGCTGATAATTTACTCTCCGCCGAGTCAGAATCTTCACGCCAACCTTTACGACTACGACGAGCACTACCTCATTGTCAACGACTGGATGAACTATGACGGCAACGATGCGTTCGTCAAGCAGTATCATTACACGCCCACCACTGTCCCTCAGACGATCCTCATCAATGGTATGGGACGCTTCAAGGAATTCCGGAGGGACAATGTCACGGCCAACGTTCCGTCGTCTACGTTCAAAGTTCAAAAAGTAAATTACATTTGTCAATTAGTCGTACAAGGAAATTTGAACAGAAAAAAAGAAAAACAGATTACTCCGTTTAATTCCTATTCGCAGAACAGAAGATATCGATTCAGATTGATCAATTCCGGTGCAGAAGGTTGTCCGATTGCAATGTCGATAGACAATCATACGATGCTGGTTATCGCCCTGGATAGCAATGACATAGAGCCAGTCGAAGGTGTGTAATTTCCGTGAGGCAATCCTTACTTACCGTGTTGATGCGCAATTTGAAGAATGGTTATACTCTCTAACACAACTTTCTACAGTCGAAGTAATCACCACGTGGCCCGGCGAACGGGTCGATTTCGTCCTTAAGGCCGATCAGGAATCAGATAATTATTGGATCAGGTACCGAGGCTTTGACCAATGCAGTCCTGCTAATGCCGAAAACGGCGGCGTCTATCAAGTGGCGATACTTCGATACGATGGGGCAGCCGATGAAGATCCGAAATCGCCAATCGGTTACAGTATTCCAAAATACACAAATACCACTCGAGTAAATAGAACATTTTTCACGCCTCATATAAAACCAATCGTTGCAATCGAGTCTTGATAAAGCCATTTGTGGGACAGGTTTTGAACCCCTACAACACTGGAACCGAGTCTTCACACGAGGTAAACATAAGTATTCCCTTGCTCAACGCATTGACGCCAGACGATCCTTCCCTGATTCATCCCGTGGATCAACAGATTTTCATAGAATTCGATTTTTATCCGGTCAACAACTTCGATTTTCATCGAAAAAACCTGTATGGATACAATCAAGGTATGTACAGCTCAGAACTAATATGAAACGTATTCGGCACGAGTCGAGGTTTGATCGATTGGAAATTCCTTATTTCAGTATCAGCCGATCATCGAATCGGTTCGTTGCAATTAAATCATATAACCCTGAAGTTGCCGACGTTCCCACTGCTGACTCAGTGGGACATGCTCAAACCCAACAGTCTTTGCAACGCATCACATGTTCCCGGAAAATTGAACTGCACCGCCGAGCACTGCGCTTGTACGCATGTCATCAATCTTAAGCTTAATTCGGTTGTGGAGATCGTTTTCCTGGATCAAGGTAAAGGGGCTCCGATTGATGAAAGTATATACGCATATATAGACGGTATACCGTGTCTTCATATATTTTTATCGCTCTTGATCAGGAGCTTTCAGTGACGGAAAAGTGAACCACCCGTTGCACCTCCACGGACACTTTTTCCGGGTGGTTTCGGAAAAGAATCTCGACGGTGTGGTAACGGTCGATCGGATCAAGAAGCTGGACAAAGAAGGAAAGGTCAAGCGACGATTACATCGCGCCCCGCTCAAGGACACGATCAAGTCGCCCGGCGGCGGTTACACTATTGTTAGACTCTACGCCAACAATCCTGGTAAGCTATTTTATAGATCTTTGATTAAGCCTGAAGGTTATAAGAGTGCTGAGATATGCTTTTTACAAACTAAAATATGAATTTCAGGTTATTGGTTCTTTCATTGTCACTTTGAACAGCATACAAACGTGGGAATGGCTCTCATTTTTAAAGTTGGCGAGCACAAGGATTTTGCAAAGATACCAGAGGACTTTCCGAAATGCGGAGGCTTCACACCGATTACTATGAAGTGATACCTTATTATCATTAAATATATTGTATGTCATGAAATTATCTGTTGGTATTTAATAAAGAATTATATATTCTTTACGAAGATAATGCACTGCAGGTAATCAATTTTAATGAATCTTTTTACTACATTTTAATACTTTGGAAGTCATGATTAATTTCCTTTAAACATTCATTATATGTCATGTGAATAAGTTTCTTAATTTTAATGAGCGATGCGGATTTTTTAAACTAAAAATAAAACGCGCGTGCATCTACGTCGCTCGAATTTTCGGTTTGTATATACGTGTAACAAATAACAATGTAACAATTAAGACTCATTATTATGAAATTATAAAATTCTAGTAATGTCAAGTATTAGTACACTTTATATTTCTGCACTTTTAATAATACCTATTCAAAAACAAGCGAAAAATACTTTTGTTTTTCGCCGCACTGAATAAAATTCTGATACAGCGTACCTATAAATTAATAATAACATAACCGAATCTGCTATCGATCCCAATCGCTATACTGACAACAATGTCGATTCCGAGATGACAAATGACAAATAAAAACATTTAGCGAACCTAACCTAAACTCGTGTTTGCACTGTACAGCGCGCACAGTGCTGCTGCCTATGGGCCGCTGTTCTCAGCTTCCAATTTCCATCTGCTGCATCCGTCCGACGTCCGTACTCCGTCGATTTTGCATACGTATGACGTATGTACATACCTATAGGTAGTATTAGTGTATAGTATAGTACCAGAAGGAGCGGAGTATGTACTCAGTGCATAACGCAATATTTACATTACCGTAAAGGCCGAATGTTAATAGCCCGACCGTCTTATACAGACTACACACTTTGACTAAACTTACCGTATCGTCATATTAGACGTCACCTGCGCAAGTATTGTATAGGTATGCTGTTCGCGCGGCGCCGCTCGCAACTCGCAGCGATGGAGAACTACTGAGTGTCCGCCCGTCCTGATTTGCAAGTCAAAACATGCCGATTGTATCCGCCGCTAAAACACGAAAAACCTATGCTTCCGACAAGTGAAAGCACACTTATAGCACTGAAGAGCTTCTGATACTTCGTGCGGCAGTACAACCTAGTCATGACCAGCCCGATCAAGATCAAGCTGACCCTCGAGCAGTGGTGCGAGCAGTACAAAAGATGGATCGCCAAAAATCCAAACCTCGTCTCGGACATCGAGAGCACCGTCAAATATGTCTCTTTCTTCACTGCTGGTGAGTTGAGCTTTCGTACCCATCGCGATGTATCTACCCAAGTGAGATTGAAGTGCGATTCTCTGAGCTTCTAGGAAGGTTAAACAGCTCTACACTGGCCTCTGAGTTTGTTTACTCGCTGCCAAATCTTATGGTTCTGTTCAACGATCAAATAATCAAAGCCAGTAGGAATCCGGAATCAAAACTGCCCTCGTTGCAATCAAAAATTAAGATATGGCTCACCATAATCGATTATACAGAAGCACTCTTCGAAGTATCGGCTAAGAAGCTTTGGGGTGAAGCAGGACGATGGTTCATTATTGCATTGATTCAAATGTTGAAGTAAGTGCCTACTTTTTTTTTAAATCCATTTTACACTTTTTTTTACAATGATCAAAGAGTATGATAGTTGACAGTTTGAATGATAAAGTCCTTGACATTTTTTGAATATTCAATGTGACTGAAATAATGATTTTACTAGAGTTGCGATGCGATTAGTTCTTGTATTCCGTTACAAAGAGCGCATCACTCTAACTCCTGCCATTCCACCTCTAAATCGTGAAAAACTCAATGAAAATAACGATGGATTGCAACGCCCTAAGGAAGCATTCTCTCTTAAACGTTCTGGTAAAGTTGTGAGAACAGTTAGGAGTAGTTCTTCGCAGCCAAGGACATGGACCCCTCCTACCTCTTCATCTTCTGTTGAAACAGAAGAACTTGGGAATAATGCTACTATAGATTCGTTAAAAAAATCTTTACTTATAGCAGAAGTTTGTATTTCTTTCAATATTCATTACAAATCACTTGTAGATTTTAATTGATAGCATAAATGCATAAAATTATTCTTTCAGACTTTGTATATTGTCAAACCATTGCTTCATCTTGGTTGTTTATCTGTTAGCGGACCAAAGAATTGGAATCCTTGGCTCTTATCTTTTATCATCGACCTGACAAGGTAATCTTTCAAGTGACATAGCAATATCAAATATATACACACACACACACACACACACACACACTTGAGTTTTCGTGTGTTGTATAGGTTAAATGCATCATTTCATTTTGCATAAAAATCTAATAACTTAATGAACCATCTAAGAAATGACTTTCATTTTCCAGTTTAAAAATATTCAGTCAAGAGCCCACATTAAACAGGGAAGAAAGAGAAGAACTTTGTCGCAGAAGAATAGGATTGTTGTTGTATATCTTACGTTCTCCCTTTTATGACAATTGCAGTCGCATGAGAATTTTCTACATGCTGGAGACAATATCGAAAACAGTACCATTAGCAAGACTAATAGCAGAGCCAATTGCTAGATATTTGCCACACTGGCAGAACACATACTTCTACATGTGGTCAAGTTGAAGCCAGTTTGCGAATGATAAGTTCTTCGATATCTGACGAACCTTTGGTAATTAAATTTTTAGTATGTGTACATAGATTTTGGAAATATTAAAAATTTTGGTGCAATTATTAATGATTTAAAATTTTCGTCTATTATTTCGCGTATTAGTGTTGGCCACAAAAATAGTTCAGGTATGCAAATGCTTGATCAAGGCATTTAAATGCTGCAATATTCCTTTTATATTATACGTTATTTATTCCATGACATTATTCCATGAGAAATTATCAACAAGGGAAAGTGTTGGTCAAACAGTACTATTTTGATTACCAAAATTTTTAAGAGCTCTGACAGAATGCTCTGATAAAATCAGGTGATTTTTGCAGTTTTTCTATTATATAGTTAAGATATTTTTATTATGTAATTGCGTGGTATTATAGATGGTGGCTGGTTAGTGAGTGTAAACATTGAGCTCCAAACATTCCTATGGTGATTGCAAAGAATGATACCTTTATCTACTTAAAAGTTTATAGTGTAATGTATACTTTCGCTGTTGAAATGAATAAATTGTTTTCTAAAATTTAATTTTAAATTTAATTTTCATTCTTCTATTGAATGTGAAGTGCTTATACCTGTTTAACCTTGTATATTACGTAATTTTATTAGACCTTTAACATCGTTCTATTCTGAGTACTCTAGAAGATGGCTATTGAGGAAAATAAATGACATGAAAGTCATAATAATGTGCAAATATATTACATCTTGATTGCAAATAATACTTTTACAGCAAAAACATTACAAATATGGCATTGGCGATTATACGCTAAGCGCGAGATTTGGTTGATTTTTTGAAGTAGCAAGATATCTTTATTCGACCATTTGAAGAAGTGAATTGATTGTTGTGTCTTTCTTACCGTTGTTCGCGTCATAAACTGATTTTATTACTTCCTTATCGATATTTGGAAACATTTCCGAAATCTACAAAAAAAAATTTGTTAATATAGGATAATGAATTAATTACAAAGTATAAAAAGAAAACGACTATTATATAATTTTTATCTCATCTTATATGTAATTTCAAGTGCATTAAACTAAAATAAAATGTACCTGTTTCAATTCAATTTCAGCATTTGGTAAAGAACTTGCAGGAACAGGTGGCACAGGATTGACTGGAGGTGCAGTATAAACATTTACTGGTGCAAATGGTTGAATACTTCCAACCATATTTGTTGATGGTACCATCACCACGGGTGGACGCATCTCCATATAGGCCTTTGGGTTTCTTGCCTAGTAGAATAAAAGTTCATAATACGTCAATATTCTTCAAAAAATACAGAGGTTTCAAACTTAAAAAAATTACATTCAAAATTGACTTACGTGGTAACTTAAAACTAAATTAATAGAACCCTCTAGATTGTCTCCCTGCTTTCCACTGAGTAAGTACCAGTCTTCATAAGTTGTACCTTTCTCAATGACTTGACTTGGAATATCTATGTGACCCCATGCAATCAATTCATCCATTGTGAAAGAGCATTCGTCATAAATTTCTACGTATATTTTGTTGACTCCAGGAGGTAGGAAGCTAAATTTTAAAACAATTCATCAACATTTTTCCTTTTACAATGGGTACAAGGATGGACATTTACGATTCTTATCGTTCTTACACTTGAATGACTTTGTTCCAGTGTGGATTTTTTCCACCTTTCCTGTCTGTGTGTGTTTCATAAATTGTGTGACCAACTCGCAATCGAACATAGGGGTCCATGTTGGTAAATCCATAATTTTTTATAAGTTTTGCCTAAAAAAAAAACGCTTCAAGTCTCCTGACTACTGAAATCAATGTTTGGCCATGCATTTATAATAATATGTCACCTGCACTACTGTTATTGTGAGTCTGCCCATCAACGACATTGTTTGATTCTGCATTTGTTGTAAGGCGAAAGCAGCCTGCCGATCTGCTTCTTCTTGCTGATTTCCACTCCATGTGTTCTCTATCCTTAAAAAACTTGGTGGTAGAGGCCCAAGGAATGCCTTATTTTAAAAAAGAAAAGTATAACATTATTTATTATTTGTCTCAAAGCGATAGAACTAAGGTTTAATTTCTATTCACATTAATATCTCGTGAAATAAATCTTGAAAAGCTAATCGTCTACTAAATAAAAAGGAAAAACGAAAACAAAAACAAAACAAGCTCATAACCTAAAAAAAATGACAAAACTTGACGCAACAGCAACGTCATCGAAAATAATAATGTAAGCACTTATATACAACTCACTCGTTTTCTCCATTCTTCGCACTGCTCTAAATTTTTTGCGGTTTCCATGTTATAACGTTTCGGTTATCAATATACAAGTCGGCAACTGCAGCTGGTACCAACGGCGATCGACTGAATAATGAATATCTTTCATCAATTTTCGTGCAGCGTCGCACGTCAGACGACGAATTATTTACTAAGTACTCTCCCACGAGACGAGAGACGTTCGTATTTTTGTTTATGCTCCGCAAGACGCAGCGGTCGAGACTATAGTCTGCAGTAGCAGAGAGTATATGCGTGTATAAAGTATCGTGTGTGTGTGTGTGTGTGTGTGTGTGTGTGTGTGTGTGTGTGTGTGTGTGT
>QLSS01000046.1:973406-1024682 GCA_024372645.1 Trichomalopsis sarcophagae | reverse complement strand
ATATATATATATATATATATATATATATATATATATATATATATATAGACGGCCTCCAGCTATATGTGACACTGACAGAACGTTCCCGGTGTTTTTATCAAATTAGCAAGGCTTGCAGGTCTCTACATTAACGACGGATGAACTGA
Organism: Trichomalopsis sarcophagae; assembly: GCA_024372645.1. Lineage (NCBI taxonomy): Eukaryota > Metazoa > Arthropoda > Insecta > Hymenoptera > Pteromalidae > Trichomalopsis > Trichomalopsis sarcophagae. Next base: position 1,024,536 of record QLSS01000046.1, on the reverse strand, counting down.
AACTTTTGTTCGTTTATTATTTACTCGCATGAGAGATGGTTTCTTTTAAGTACAAATAATGAAGTTTTTGTTACCTGCTCAATAAGTATACCTACTGCTGTAACTAGCGCGTGGTAAACCTTCATTTTTTATAATCTATAGTTGGCCCAAAGTGATAGTACTTGCGGCTGCAATATCATTTTTTAAAATCATATTTCAAGTATTTTCGTTGAAAATCAATAATCAATGATAAATCATTATTATCGATAATAGAATTTGATTCTTATCTTTAACTTTCACTGTTATGTCTCTATAACATAGAGTGCTTTTCAATGGAAAGGATATCACATGCGACGATGATGGCAAAAAATATGTAAAACTTCATATTGATAAATGACTTATTGACAATTCTTTCTTTACCATATAGGGGAGTTAACTTAATTTAAACCACTCAATTCAACATTTTCTATCTGCCCGCTTCTTCTGTATAGAAAAGTCGTTACCGCATTATATAAAAGTACACATAGTTTATATATGTTGGTAATATTTACGTATACTATGAATACAAACACAATTAAAATAAATTGTTAATAATAGTGTTGATAAACTAAATAAGAAACTTTTTACTGAAAATACATTGTCACTGCAGCTGTCATTGCAGCTCGCGACTAATGAGGTGAAAAATAATCAAGCGATGTTGTATAACGAAGCATTTATATAATATAATTATACTAGTGCGACGTTTAGTTTCTTATTCTTGTTAACCACGTTGTAAGCATTATCTTTATAAACATTATCTTTATAACTGATGAAAAAATTCCTTTAAGCTAAATTTGAATTCAGAATTCGCGCTATACAAAATAATAGCCAAAAATAGGAACTAATTTTACAAAATTCGTAGTTTATATATGCAAATATATGCCTCACGGAATAAAGTTTGAAATACGTGATTTCGAGACATATATTATTATTTGTTTTAAAGAATTAAATATATTGAGTTAGTTTATAAGTGATTCACGTGTTGCAACAATTCTTCAAGTTTTTTTAAACGATCACGCTCTGTGGTTAAATTATAAAAGTGCTATCAATCAGATCTCTTTGGTAAGCGCTCCTGGAATTTTCCAGGGAACATAAAATAGAAAAGAAAAAAGATTGCCGATTGCTTTGCGCGCCGATGACCTAAGCCTTACACAGTTTTTATATAGATAAACGAATAATAAACCGATAATCAGAAAACGTATAACGGATGCAGACAAACATTCAACCACTTTCATATCGAAGAAAAATAATAAATAAAAGCTAAAATAGCGTGTAGTGTCATATTTATACTTGAATTACTTCATTGAAAAATGTTCAACATATTTCAGAATTTTGTAGTTTTTTGTATATAGGTAATAATTCGTTACTTTCGAAAACATAATCGCGCCACGACAGGGTATAACGTATGAACTACAATTCGCGATATGGTTTAGCGAAAGACGGGCTCATCTTTACGGGCGCGTATAGGAGTGCTTGATCGCTATAGCCAGAGCAGATACAAAACCCAGCACGAGCAATAACGGCAATTCTGACTCTTCGTAACGTCATAGTCGCGACTTAGATCTCGTGGCGAAAAGTACCGCATGCACAGAAACATATAGAGACCGCATCGGGTTATAGTATAGTCAGCGCGGACGAGGGAAAAAAAGGCCGCGCAAGCCGCTCGCTATAAATAAAAGAAGTAAACGCGCTACTACAAGGGGAGCAGAGTGCATCGCGCATCAGGAGTGAAACCCGTCGCTTGTCTATATAATTCTATTGACGAATGCAATGTGAATCGAGGATGTATAATTGTATACCCATGCGCGAGGCTAATTCTAAATTTAGCGCATCAGCTCTCTTTCGAACAGACACCAGCTCGCGTTATTGGGCCACAACAATCGTAAAACACGTACGCGCGTATGCTGTAACGAGCGGACCAAGCGCAGACCGGTTTTATTGGCTAATTAAACCTGCTCGAATGGTTTTCGGGAAGAAGCGAGTGTGGCGCGCGGCCCGTATGTATCCGCTATGCGAATCCGCCGGATGTGCCATGAAATGAGATGTCTGCCTTTCTGCTCGCTCTGTCCTCGTTTTGGGAAAAGTCCCGCGCGTATATCTGGACTCTGTTTATCGATTGTATCGCTCGCTTGCGGGGATTTTCCGTGCGCGGAAGGTTCTGAGCTTTCTCTATTATACACTTATATACAATGAAGTAGGACATTATAATTATAAACATACATTCTTTTTTAAAAGCCTGCATTTGATGGATGGAGAGCGAGTTTTTGACAGCGTCGAATTAATGTGATAAAACAAACGTTTCTATGTATTTAATATGAATCTAATAAGTCTCATGCTAATGAGTCTGTATACGTATTTCCTCTCGTATCCGCCCCCATTTAATATGAGGGAGTGTTTTTGACAGTTTATTTGATATTCAATTTCGAGAGCCACATTCAATCTTCCAGGCAATCTTGTAAAATGTAATTGCAACCATGATGTTATGAGTATGCGTCACAAGACAAAAAAATGGAATCAAGTCGAAATGTTCTGTCACCTCTCTCAATGTGTGCTCCTATTCGTCCGTTGACTGCTGAAGCACAACTTGTTCGACCATATAATTATTTCAATTTCCAATGCAGCACTCGCACTCGAAACGCGTATTATATAATATGTTCCACATGCTCTATACACCTACTTTATCGCAATATCGAAGGCTAATTCATCAGAGCGACGTTAAATTTTCAATATCCAGAAGCTTTATTGAAGCGATAAAAAGCCCCTTCTATGCTTGTGACCCCTCCTCCCCCTCTCGCTTCTCCCACCCCTCGTCTTCTTTTTTCCCTTGTTTCTCGCAAGCAATATAGGAGGTTACATATGTACATTTCTCGTATTAATAAAGATTTCCAAATCATTAAAACACTGCAACGATGTGATCGTTTGCTCTTGAGAAGGCTTTCATTCATTCAAATAATTGTTGCAAGTGCTTGAATTAGAGAAAATTTTTTTTTTTTTTTTTTTTTTTTTGATTGTTCAGAAACCAACTATTATAACCACCAAAGAGACGCTCTTATAATATAATTTGATATTATATGCACACGCCTCGGGTATTAAGAGCGAAACGAGGCCGTAATGAAGATAATTAAAACGTCGACGCCCCGAGAGCATAAAAGTGTGCACGAGTGTATACGGCTTTCTTAAGTTACAGGGTATCTCTACCTCTCTTCTTTTGGCAGCTCGTAAAACACGCACGAGTGGACCGATCTGAGCTTTAATTTCCTCGCCTCGTGTCTGCACCAACTATTGCTGATTTTCAAAGAACTATAGGTATATATACCTATTTATTTTCGCGCTAAGTGCATATAAAAGAAACGATATACTGAAGGTACACCAGTATCTTTCTTTTTCTTTGATTTTGATGTTTTCCTGCCTCGCCCGCTATCTTACCTCGGCGTATTCCTGTCCGGAACAAGTGTGAGAATCTGGCATTTCGCACACAGAGTGTCAAAAAGTGACTTTTTGGTTTCGTATGCTATTAGAACGGAAATATATCTATTTTAACAGTTTCCAAAAAATATGCTTGATTGAATGACTGAATCATTATAAATAACATAATGTTATTCAACAAAACATTCAAATCCAAAATCAAACAAGTCTTCCCGATACTCATTGTACGCATCGCGGTCGCTATAGCAGACTCTCTCCCTATAGCTTTCGCCGCATGGCCGCGTAGAAAAAAGCTCGCGCGTCGAGCCAACAAGCTTGAAAACCCAATTTCCGCGCGACGGTGCTCGGAAACACGTGTTTTCTGTCCCTTTGTGTACACGTGCTGCGCCACAGATACAACTTCCATAGCGCGCCAGAAACAGACAACAGAAATCCGCGTGTTTATTGAACTCGCGGCTCCCAGCCGGCGGCCGCGGCAGTTGTCGAATAACGGTTTACCGAAATCGAGGTAAAGCTTTTCATTCAAAGAACCTCCCGAGCGTTATTCCCGAAATTTTTTGTTTATTTCAAGAAAAAGAAAGTTGAAAAACAACTAATTCATATTTATAATTTTTCCAAGTGTATAAATAGCATGTGCACGTGAAATGTATCGGTGTGTAAAGTGATCGTTACGCTTTCCCAATATTATTCTTGCAATTTAAATTGTTCCATTTTTGAAATTCTAAAAAGCATGTAAATATTTATGGATACTTTTCACGCTCCGTCTGTATATCTATAATATTTTTTAGGTTGCATATGACTTTTTCTAAATAATACATACGCGTATTCCAGAACGATATATCGGAATACATCAGATTGGCTTCATTTCAAGTTTTGAGGCTACAAAAGTTTTTACTCGCTAAAGTTTCTGAAATAATTATAAAAGTTATGAAATAAATGCATTGATAAAGCGTACTTTTTCTAATTAAAAAATAAAAATGATTCAAATTTCTCAGAAAAGTTTCATAAACAAACTTCAAACTTCACTAAGTAGGGGAGATGCGCCCAGCGCGGAACGGTGCCTAGTACGGGATGTCACATGTTCTCAGCTTCTGACGCGAGATTATGACCCTTGCACCTGGTAGGTTGGCGGTTTTTGACCTTTTGAAATACATACTCCGAGGTCGCGTTGCCCGAGCGAAAGGAAAAAAAATTGATTGGAAAGTATTGTTTTCCTCATTTTTATGGAGCTGTCAAAAGATAATTTCCGCTTCGCGACAGTTCGATATCAGATAAGTTGAATGACTTTTACCGGCAAGTTTAGTTTGAAGTTTGAACTTTTTTCCAATATGGACCGAGACATGTTTTTTGAATATAAGACTTTCAAACGCTTACAATAGCTTAAAGAATAGTACATTGTAAACAAGGGACGAAAATGGACTTTTCCAAGCGAGGATGATCATCCGAGTCTGGATCAAAAGCACACTCGCCCCTCGTTGTTCACCGTGCTTTTTATAATAAGTGTATAAGGAAGACCATTTTTGTAGCCTATGAAGTGGATCGAGAATGGAGTTAATTGATACATGTATTGTGATCAGGGACTCTCGCTCTACTTTTTGTGTGACGCTCGGAAAACCCCATTTTCGGCCCAGTTTATAGGCGCCAAAAATGGTCTTTTTTATGCACGTGTTATATAAAAAAAACATTGTCTATTCTGATTTCGATAAATTTTGGAAATGTAGATAAAATCTACGGCAAACAAGGGTAAACTGATTATCTTTGACGGTTTGCCTTACTATCTGAAAAGTTTGCAAAATTAATGGCCCTACCGCACAGAAAATCGAAAGCCTCTATAATAGCAAGTAAATCCTCCAGGTTGTGCAATTTTCACTGTCTTAATCCAAAGTCATAGTCAAATTTGCTAAGCAGTTTCATACTGGGCGCATCTACCCTATAACAAAGACAAAGAAATTCTTTCGAGCAACTGCTCCTCAAAAATTACATTCGCATACTTACTCTGTACTATTGTTATATGTCATACGCATACACAGAAAACGGCGAATGAAAACATTCTATACATGCATGAGCGAGACAAGAATGCCCAAAGTTAAGTCTCGCTGGAGAAAAAACGAACAGTTTATGTAAATCATTAAAGTTGAATGATCAGGCAGCCCCTAATTATTGTATATTATGTCTCCGCAATGATTCGGATTTGATGATTAATATTATAACATATATATACATATATATATAAATCTTCTACTATGTTATACTATTGTATCATACGTCGTCGTAGTTTTTGTTTACAATATATGGGTACGAAAGCGAGCATCCCGCATTAAAATCGCAACTGTCTTTTAAATCAAAATCTAGCATTGTTCGATATTCTAATATACAAGTCGAGCCCACCCTTATACTTATATACATATACATAACTCAATTTTAAAAGAAAATGGTTCCCTCCAAAAGCCATCGTGCATCAAAGCGAACGATTGCTCGAAATTCTAAAAGAGTCTCCCGCGGATTCAGCTCAGCGGATCGTGTCGCGCTAAACGTCTCCGGCACGTTCGGCGAAAATTGCATGTATATAGAGGTACGCGGATCCCCCTCTCGCGAGAGCTATATTTTACGCGGCCGGCTGGATCTGCGCCAAGGGACGGGCGGGAGGAGCTTTCGTCGGGAGCGAGGCATCGGCTGACTTCTGCAGGGGACCTATTAAATTCGATGATTATATTCTTTTTGCGACATTCCGCCGAAGCGAGAGAGTGTATTAACCCCCGCGAGATGCACCAGACTCCGTGCCGTCTCTGATGATGATGCGCTTTTTTCTCCGCGTCGTATTTCGGGAATTCGAGGTGATCGAGTACTCGCTGATGGAATAAGCGTTTCGTTTGTTTATGCATGCTTTTATCAAGCGAGCAAAACTTTTCCGTAGTGAACAGTAACGAAACTCCATTTCAATGCACCGGCAAGGATCCCCGCATATGGAAATAAGAGCCGATCGTATTCGCCCGACTATTATATTGTCCAAAACTGAAAACTCAGCCGACAGGGCTATTCATAACCGTACACGCCGGAGCGATAGTCTGCATCGAATCCCCAATGCGAAACCTTTCAATTTCTCGTTTAGCTCATAATTCGCATATCGTCCCCACTGCAGAACTACTATATACGTGATTCGTATGTAACGACTCTATTCTCTCCTTGCAGCATTCACTGGAGTTTCAGCATTTCATTTGTTGGCTACTTTCCGTTCAACTGCAACAACCGGGTGTGCGCTGGCAATTTGGCGCACACACTGGAAGCTCTCTTTGTTTGTTTGCACACTGCGTTTGTGAATTTGTAAAAAGAATCGCAAAGCCCGTCACCATCAGCATGCGAGGAGCAACACGCGCACCGCGTATAAGTATATATATATATATATATATATATACTTAGATCAGTAGAGAAAGCCCGGCTTGACAAGACCTGCACCACTCGCGCACTCTTGCGGTCAGCTGCGAGTACTATGATTTCATAACATACGCGCGTACTAACGCGGCGGCTTGCTGCTATTATGTAGAGAGCCATTAAATTACCGTCGACGGCGCCGGCTAATCAATATACCTAACAAACATTTTTCATGCATCGCGATGCCCCCTATACGAAACTGTTGCGCGAACCCGTAGCGCGGGGGTCCATACGTATCAAATCTTTCCCGAAAAAATCCGCTTCCGAATCATTGAAAAATTTCGATTCCCACTGCAGGAGACCAAACTTCTGATGGGCCACTAACTAACCAAACTAAACGCTAAAACACGGCCCAACTAACAGATACAAAAGAATAAAAGGGAGACTGCAAAGAAGGGATAAAGAGTCTGGCGCATAGTCGAAGGTGAGCTTGCGGAGAAGCGAGACAAAGTCTAAAAAGAGAGCGAGCAGGCTGTAAGTATGGCAGAAGGGAGAGTAAGCATACCTATAGGTAGCTACCACCGCACGCTGCTGTTGTGGGAGGGGCGAGCGAAAGCTGCGCACGGCGTCGCGCTTAGTCGGGCGTCGCTCTCAGCTCTCTCGTCGACTGTCGACTCTCGAGTCGTCGCCAGTGCCTCGCGAAACGACAGCCCGTACGGGCGGCTCTGCCGGTGCAGTTTCGGCCATCGAGTTCGTTATTAGCTACTCCTTTTGCCCCGTGCCATATATAAGTACAGTGTGCCTGGAAGCGTGTCGCGCTTTGGATTGGTTCTGAAGAGAAGGCGAATCCTAACCTCAAAACTCGCCGCCTCGCGATTTCGAAGCCGGTCGGGGAGACAAGCGCATCCTCGATATCGTCGACTGCCGGTTCGAACGACGTCCGAGAGTGGAATCAGTGCGCCCGTCTCCTGGCGGGCTTTCTCGTCGCTCTTCAAACTCATCAGCGACAGACGAGAATCTCGGCGGGCGAGAGGAGTCAAAGCCGGCCAGGAGCCGCTCGAAAATAGACGAATTGGAATCGCAATTATAAACCGGCCGCCTTCGCGGAATCGCCGAGCTGGTGCGGACGACCGTCGCCGTCGACGAGTCTCTCCGTGGAAACAATCACAAATCACGCAGCGAGCCGCTGCGCCGCCTCAGCGTGGACCGAAATAGCCGCGCGCGTTTTATCGTCGAGGCATCGCACTCGCGCGGGACAAGACATGGCCAGCTGTTGCCCGACGGCGAGGACGATCTAACACGATCTAACCTCAAAAGCGGCGCAACTCCAATTGAGAGAGATCTGCGCGCCGTTAGAGTGTGTGTTTTTCTGCCACGCGCTGAGACCGAGGTATACTTATATAGCAGCAGCCAGCAGCAGTCGCGTACTCGCGTGCGTTTACGAAATAAACTCCCGTGGAATTCGGGGCGCGGGCATCGTCCCTAAACTCGAATATAAAGAAAAAGAGAAGAAGCGAGGATAGACGCGGAGAGTGAAGGAGAAAGAGAGGAGCAGAGCAAGAGAAGAGAAAACGGATACGCTGCACATGGTCGAGCGCGTAAAAATAAATCCGGGAGGCGAGAGAGCGAGACGGAAGTGTTGCTGCTGCTGCTGCCGCCGCAACCGCCGCCGCACACAGCCGCGCGCGCAGAGAGGGCAGGCCGAGCTGTGCACGTAGAAATCGAAAAAGTCAAACTGCGCCCGATGGCATGAGAATATTCGTCAAAGTTAAAAATATGAGGGAGCCGAGGAGCCGCTGAGATTAATGCGCTCAGACATAACCTACAAAACGCAAATAAACGCGCGCATAACCTACAAAGCGGGCGAGAGGGAACGATATTTGCGGAACGAGTGAGATGCCAGGTCCGCAGTAAAGTATAGTGAAGTTGTGTGCACGCACGAGGCTGGATAATAAGTACGACTTACCAGGCAGGACGACGCAGAGAAGAAGATCGAGAGCAGCTAGCCGGACACGAGGGAGCTGTAAACGGCGAGCCGGCAGCGCGCCGCCGCTTATCAGTAGATCGACCCACGCTCGATCCGCCGTTGGGTCTCTGGCAGAGGGCCAATTTTCTCTTTCGGTGCGCCGTCTCTCTCTCTCTCTCTCTCTCTCTCTCTCTCTCTCTCTCTCAGTTGTAATATACAAAACAGAGGGATTCCCGGTGTGTACGAGAGGGCGAGTGAATAACAGCCTTTAAAATTCCCCAGGCGCTGCTGGATGCTGCAGCACAAAGGAGTAAACTTTGACAAAGGAGGAACGCGCGGCTTCTTCACTGCGAAGTAGCACAAAACGTCATTCAGCGATACACCTCCGCCTACGCAGCCGAGCGTCAAAATGTCGCTATAGAAAAGATCTGCGCGCGTAGATAGAGCTGTAGCAGCGACGAGTAGAGAGTTACCTAGCAGCAGCCTGCAGAGTCGAGTAGGGAATAGGCTTCAAAACGACTCGATCAAGGATGATGACCGACAGCATGCACTATCAGCAGAGCCTGCGTCGGAAGACGCGCTCGGCCTCGATCTGCGCCCCGGGCAGCTCGAGCATGGAGCAGATGCTGGACGGCGTGCCGCCGAAGGACGCGGCCGCGAGGATGATCCTGGCGACGGGGGGCAAGAAGGACAGCGGCAGCGCCACACCCGAGAGCAGCAGCACGCCCACGAGGCGACGCAGACCGGCCACCAGGTCCCAGAGCGCCAGGGTCTCCGGGGCCAACAAGAGCATCAGGAGGAAGGCTGCTCAGCAAGGTACGACTTCTCTATACCTCTAAGCGGAATGACGCTTAAATAATTAAGAAATTAAATTAGAAAGTGGAGTGATTTTTTTCTGCATTCACTGCGAAAACTCTATCCCGACTGCAGCGAGTTTCGAAATTGAAAGCTGTTTACTTTTCATCGGCTTCCATTCGACGGGACGAGAGCCGAGGCAGCGGAATTGTTCATTGTTAATAAAGTATCACGACATTCGATTACTTGCATAATATATTATGATAAAATAAATCTCCAAAGAAAGAACAGTGGACGTGTTCGAACTTCGCGAAGGCCGGCTATAGGTGCTTTCCCGCGTGCGATTGAGTAAGAAATAAACGAGCAGACGGAAAATGTTGATTTACACGCTGGGAAAATCCCGCACTTTTTTCAGGGGGAGAGCACGAGAGCGATTCCAGCGAAAGCTATAAGTACAAGCGGCCTCCTATTATTTCGGGAATCAAAACAAATAACTTAGCGCAAAAGTTTTACAGAGATCAATAGGGCGTTGATGATTATTATGTAACTTAAATCGTTAACACACAAATTTTAATGCTTTATTGCGTTGTTTACCGCTAGCTTACACTCAGAGAAATAGTGCGCAAATTTTACTATATGTCATGATAATTTACTGGAAAGTTTGGTAATCTCGTCACAGACTGACAAAACTGACCTTTTTACTAGATTTATATCAATTTTTACTAAACTTCTATATAAAATTTACCATACTCAGTAGGAAAATTTAACAGAAACTATAGTGAAAATCGCCAATGTATGATTTTTACCTGACAAAATAGTAATTTTTAATAAAACGTACAGTACTTTTCATCTGAAAATCGGAACTGATGTTTAGCAAACATGGCGGCCGCGAGAAGTCGCTAGGGGGTGTTCGGGAAATAAAACCCGCAAGCGGTAAGAAGTTAGCTCAGTTAGTATATAAGTCCGTTTAGCAACCTTGTTGTAACAATTGCGAGCGTGCGTATAGACTGCGAATTGCGAATATGTATAATAATTAAGCGTTTAGTTGTAGGAAATGTATCTAGGTTAGTTTGAGGTCTCTAAAAATCAACTGCGGCGAATGAATCGATCATGTTCTCTAAATCAAGTGCGTTAGAAGAGTAACCCTCCATAACCATAAAAATTTAGAGCCATATAATAATTGAAAATAATTTTTCCACTATATGCATCTTTATATTTAATTTAGTCGGGGTAAAAATTACTACTCAATATAGTAAAATTTATAGTTTTATAAAATTTACCATACAGTTTAGTAAAAATTACTAGACTGTCAGTCTGTGAGTGGATTACCAAACTTTTCAATAAAATTTCCTATCCAGTATAGTAAAATTTACTATAAATTTCTCTCAGTGTAGAGATTGCCCGCTCTTATATACTTTGGAAAATTAAGCGATGGTGTAAATAACATGCAAACCTCATATTTTCATGTCGTTTATTAGAAAGCAATGGAAGTCTGCAATGTCCAAATAATGGTCACGGAAGTTCATCTGCTTTGATGAGCTATGAAAGTCAATTCTATAAATGCACACTGTAACAATAGAATCATTGAAATGGTAAATATATACTTTAAACTCGATATGCGAGGTACGAATTTCGAATCAAAGAGCGGCAGAGTGTGGAACTTTATTAATCACATGTATAATCACGCGGGAAGTTTATCTTTTCGAGTTGTGTATATAGTGGAAATTAATAAGTTTAGCAAAAATTTAATTTTGCACTTGTATGAATATACATAGAAAAGTCTGATATTAATAATATACGGCCAAATAATCATTTAATTGGTTTCCGAAAGAACGAATAAAGCAAAGAAACTTGGCCAATCACAGCAAAAACGAAATATTCTGAACACAAAGACGCTTTGTAAATGGACAGAAAGAAGCATGACGCTTATATACGTCCCTGTTATTCAACATGCAAAACAATTGATTATAAAACTCGTCTGCAGCAAAATCAATGAACGAACAGTTTCTAAATTACAAACACCAGAGTTATATCGCTCCAATATTTTTTGCAGTGTTGACAATCCGAAAACAAAGCCAGCCATAACAATCCACGCTTCTAGGTACGAGGTTGTGCAATAAGTCACACTCGTAAACCAAAAGCAGAAAACTTGATAGAGACCCCAACGTTTTATATACATGTACAGTTTAAAAATATACCTGTCTGCGACTAACAATAAATTAACAAGATGATTCAGAAATAATAGTTGAGAATAATGTGGGTCCGATTCAAGTATATCACAATACGAGAAATCGCAAAACCAGTCTTTAAAAATTTGGTGCTTTCGTACGCGAAACGGTGCCCTGAAGTCAAGTGTATACACACGTGCACACACACATGCTGCCTTGACGTTAGGCACGTATGCGCGTATACACCCATATAGGTGTACACGCCGTTCTCGGTTTATTATCGGAAATCGAAGACGCAGTCGAAGCTATAGGTAAAGAAATCCTGATATATTAATGATAAGGAAAGGGTCGTAGATTGTCTGCGCCGTATGTATAAGAACATGAATTATTGCCCGGAGTATGATGGCCGTTCCAAAGGCCGTGCTTAAAAAGTGTCATCTGAACCCGGACGGAGCACACAAATGGCGAGAAATTCGTTCCGTCGATCTCTGATTCGAATCGAATACGCCATTGCATTGGACTTGATGCGGAAATAAAGCATTATTTCCATCTTCGTAGAGTCAATGATTGATTCCTTCAAAAAAAAAAAAAAAAATCGCGCGTAAGAATGCCAGCAGTTTTATGTAAAGCTGCATATCTTATAATCCGATCAGCATATCCTCGACAATGTCCCAACGCACGCGAACACTCGCGTATGCACAGGTATAAGTATATGAGCAAGTTTACGAGAAAAATGCACTTTTCAGGTTGCAGAAACCGAAAAAAAAACAAATGTATTTTTTCTTATTGTATATGTTTCGAACAATGCAAAACCACGTTCCAAACTGAAAAAGTGCCTTATGACACTGTTTTATAGGCTTCTTAAATTCGTCGAAAAATAGCCATTGTTCAACGGCATGTACCGAATGCATAAGGACACAAACAGAAAATGTAAACGGGAAAAGTGCTTCGATTTTTTTTTTTCGGTTTCTGCAACCAGAAAAGTGTATCTCGTATAATATTCCCCATATGCGTATAAGCGTGGCAAGGGGTCGCGACTATACGCGGCACGCGTGCACCTAAGCGGTTTGCGCCCACGCAAACCGGCGGCCGTTGCGGTTTTGCCAGCCTGATTGATAATTGTTTCTCGGGATGCAGAATCAATTGGCAGCCGCCGCCACCACTGGCGCCATTACCGTGCTGATGATTACTGTCCCGGTTCCGCCTCCGACACGCGTTAATTAGGCTTCATGTGTATACGTTTGACAAAAACGCGCGCGCGCGCCCGAGAGAGAGAGAGAGAGAGAGAGAGAGAGAGAGATAGGACGGTCGCGGTCGTTAGGTTCGTTTGTGCACCGAGCGACCCGATGATATCTAGGATAATTGAGAGGGAAAACGGCGTGGCCGCGCGATTGTTTTCCCTGTTTTTTACGGCGAGATTTATAACGGATGCAGGACAAGGTTGTGCCTGCATATACATAGCTAATTTTTCTGATTGGTCGAATGGCGACTGATGCGTCTTTGAAGCTCACCCGCGACGTAAGCCAGCCGAGAAGCCGCAGCACTATAGAGACCTATTGTTTTTTTATTTTTCTGCAACTGTTGAATATAAACAAAACTCGGATGGCACGAATCGTTCAAGACGGTGGCTGGTTTATTTTGCTTCCTCCTAGAGGAAGCTTTGTAATAGTAAAATTATGGGTTTCTTCAAAACTTCTAAAAAATACTTTTAAGTAAAATTATTTTCTAGAATACTTTTACTAAAAAGTATTTTCTATAGAGGAATCAAGAATGAATAAAATTTGACATGCATATATATATATATATATATATATATATATATATATATATATATATTTTGATTCTGAAATCGGGAAAAACAGTTATTTTTTATTTTCTCAACTATTTTTTTTATGGCCATTTTTCGATTTTTGAAAAACTCTATTTTGCGTTTTTTTCAATCATCTCATTGTTACAAACAATTCAGCTATAATGCATTTGAAAGAGAATAAAATTATCTACTTTTCCTCGTTTGGTGCTCGGGATCGACCGCTTTGTTCGGTAGATAAAATGAAAAAGGTGATTTTTAAAAAAATTCATATCTCTGAAACTAAACGTCATAACCTCGAGAAAAAAATTATGTCGATGGGTCACGTGTCAAACTATATCCCATTAAAATTTCAAGTGATTTGACTACTTATTTTTTTAGTAATAAATCAAAAACTGAAAAAATTGAGTTTTTTTTGTTCCTCGATTACGGGCGCAAAAAGGCCTTATTGCACTTGAGATTTCGGAAAAAAGTAGATATTTTATATGTTTTGGCTAAGTTTATTGCACAGCTTTCAAATCCCTATGGTTCGTCAGATATTAAGGTTTAAAATTTGAATTCCTTGTATCTCTAAAACAATGTAGTCAAATGCTCCAATTTGGCGATTCACCATAAAAAAAGCTATCTGCTGCTGAAATTTCAGTTTTTATCTAAAGAGCTAAAATGTAAAAATCGTTTTCTCGAAAATTGCGCGAGCGACCTATCTAATGAATAGCCTGTTGTTTTGATGGTTAGGTTGGTTAGGAACACATGTAAAAATGCGTGAAATTCTGTGAAAAAAAAATGAGGACAGTGTTCATATTCTATAATAAAAAAACAGAGGGGTCTGCAAACTTTTGGACAATCAACCATCCAAAACTTATAATAAATTATGTATCAAAAACCGCCTCTTACATTAGCAAGCAGATATATAGATACCTTAAAACAATATTTTATTTATTAGACCTATAAATTTAGTTGGAGGAAGCTACGTGCCAATGAATTGACAGAGTTTTTTTTTATACAGAAAAAGTCTGAACCGCTTGTGCTATTGCATTCCATTGATAATAAACGCGACCGATGTCGCAGTGCCAACTTTTGACTTTATGTATAATAACTCACAATTTTTCCCTTTTTACACGAATTGGTGCAGCGTGAGAGGTCGTTCTAACGAATATACATGTTTCCGCTCGATTGACGCATATACAGAAATCGAGTATAAATCAAGAACCATAAAAATTTTATTTTCCCGGGAAAAAGAAGTGAGATCAAAGGAACGAAGAAGTGCTGGTCGCGCTTTGCTACACTCCCGAAAGTGTATTTTTAGCTTCGAGTGTGTTGGTGCGCGGGCAGAAATAATTAGGCATGACTGTAATCCAGTATTTATCATCAATATAAGCGCAGACTTGGAACTTCCGGTGGTAAACTCGCTCGGCGGTGCGGAGGCTTTCAAATATTTGACTAGTAGGAATACGCGCAGGGTTCCGAAAATAAAATCGATCGATGCTTTTCCCT
The DNA here is from genome assembly GCA_024372645.1 of Trichomalopsis sarcophagae. Classification (NCBI taxonomy): domain Eukaryota; kingdom Metazoa; phylum Arthropoda; class Insecta; order Hymenoptera; family Pteromalidae; genus Trichomalopsis; species Trichomalopsis sarcophagae. The sequence goes on along the minus strand of QLSS01000046.1, from coordinate 1,009,493 downwards.
GCGCGTTAGCACGGGGTTACAGGATCTTGGATTTTTATTGCGTTTGTTATTTAACATGCACTACACAGCCTTTGAATTTTCGCGCGCACAATTATTTTGATCCCTCCATATGTTGTGGGTTGCTTTAGTGGGCGAGGGGCCGGATTAATTGCTATATATTATACATAGGGTAAAGTTTTCATAGCGATCTGAAACCACGTTGCAGTTGCGTGAACTTAATTTCAGATATACGTTTCACGTTGATGGTCTTGAGAATTTAGAAACTCCGACGCTTTGCCGGTCTTGCAATAATTAATAGAAAATAAATATTTGCCCCTTCGCGATGTATATAGATCCGTTGACTTTATATACTTTTTGTAAAATTAGTACATGTGCGTCGGGTGTTTGCGGTGTCAACGTACTCGCGATGAAAATAAAGATTTTATTAATTGGAAGAAAACGGTATATTTTTAGCAGGCAATGGTATATAAATAGGCTTGCAGCGGCGAGTAACAGTCGCGTGAACTTGGCTGACAAAACTGTTTTCTTATTAAACATACGTCGTCAAATGTCTGACACTACATAGTGTACATAGCATCGATTCGTTAAATCAGTAGTTACAAGGCGCTTTTGAAGCTTACCTTCACGGGCCATACGAATTTTCAGATAAAAACCTAAATTACTGGCTTTCGTGTTTTATAGGTGTACGCTACTATCGTGATTCTCAGGTAAACATCATTTTCTCTTTGAGTCTTTGCGTTCGATCGCTTACGTGAACCTATGATGCACAAATTCGTAAAAGTGGAAATCCAATTTCACTCGATACTCCATCAAGAGGTTCACGTTGAGTGAAAATCACGCTCTGAAATTTGATGCGCTAAATATTCATAGGTTTAAAAATTCTGGACACGAAATCTATTAAATCATGAAGATATACATCTTAAAAAATTGAAGGTGATTTCTTAAGCTATGGACACTAATAATCTTAAAATCTAAGATGTTTAACAATTTCTGTATTCAAAGGAAGCAACGTTCGGTGCGCAGCGCGATTGGCGGTCACCTTTGACACTCGCGAAACATCACGCAGGAAATTTAATGAAAACATTATGATGAGAAAATATTTGCCGTGTATCGTAGGAGTAGTAGGATTCTGGGAGAAATGTTCACCATAGTTTGGTCAGTTAATTGGGAATTTTCAGAGTTAAAGCTGTGTTAGCATATTTGTTAAACTGTGAGTACACATTTTACGCTTATAACAAATCATGTATAGTACAGGTTTTAACATAATTTCAAATTTAATTCAATTGTATTTTTTTTTATGTAAAACAACTCTATTCTATTAACAAGATTTCTGATAAAAATGGTGAATTCCTACCAAATTTAATTAACACAGGTCTCATAATGAATCCCTATATAAAAAAGTCTTGACCGGATGTTGTGAATCCAAAATAGACGTTTTGTGATTGGCTCATGTAGTGCGCATGCGTCTAAGACAGTAGGTCTAAACTTTTTTTATGTTAGGGCTCGCGAAGCGTGCTGTTCAAGCTCTTATAGTGATCTTTAAAACAAAGTTAGGATTCTAACAGCGAGTAAAATGATCTAGGCAAGCATTAATTCCCGTTCTACCTTAAGGGAGTTCACAAGTAAAAAAAAAAATAACGCTGAGATAATTCTGAAATTTTGTACACATCAGGTTCGCATATGCTTCAAAAGCATCTACATCGATTTTCAGAAAGCCAGGGTACCTATAAGTCGAGAAATTTTTCGGGAAATCTTATGGGAAATCGCGATTTCGTTGTAATCATTTATGCATTGTTAAACATTTAACGGTGAGATTTTGTTGAAAGAAACTTGTAGTACAACATAAATATTTAATAACGATCTCGAGTACTTGAAATAGATGATTGGATACCTCTAACTCATAAATACTAATCATTGAAAGCAAAAAACGCACATTTAACCTCAAAAAATGCATCAAATCAGCATCTAAACATACATGAAACTTTTTATTGTTAATCAGGGTAAACATGTGTGTTTACTTGAATAATTGCTATTTGTTGTTGGTCTATTTATACAGCTTATTTAACATTGTATATTTCGAGAACCAACAGAAAATAAAAAAAGGACACCGATTTTGACTAGTGCAGTAGGTTGAGAACTCCCTTAAGCCACGTTTTTTACGTGATTTCCTTTCTAAGGACCTTTGAAACCGCACACACGCGTTGGGAGAAGCCTTAAAAAATAAATTCAATAAACAGATAAAAAAGCTCAAGTATATATATTTTTCCAAAAACACCTTGCATCGAGAACTAAATTCCTCAAGGAGGTAGCCCATGGGCTAGAGTAGATAACCCAATTCTATGGCATGGTCCAGCTTTGAGGAACTATAACTAATCATTCATTGACGAGCCAGCATGAGTCCTCCTCTCTCCTGGCAAAAAACCTCTTCCTTCGTGCCGCGCACAACGACCCTCCGACTGGAAAAAATAAAATAAAAACTCCCCGCAGCTTCGGAAGTGCTAATGGATTCGCGGAGCGATTTCGAAAGACTGGACCAGATCAACACGTGCACCGCCTGTGTATATAGCAGCAGCGGCAGAGAGATGCGAACGAGAGAGAGAGAGAGAGAGACGCTTTTAGAACCAACCGATAATCGATATGTATAGCAAGGGGAGAACAGGGGGTGAGCGCGAGAGAGAGAGAGGCACAGGTTAGAGGTGCAGGAGGGGAGAGGGGGAGGATAAAGAGTCCGCTGGAGTGATCTGCCGTCGTTCCTCACTCTCTGTTCGTCGGTTTTTTTTCTGCTCGCCAGCTTTATTGTGTTACACGCTGTGTGTGTGTGTGTGTGTGTGTGTGTGTGTGGAGGTTGCGGGGGTGCCAAGGGGCGAGGAGGGTGGATGGGTTGCTCCGCTGTGTAGGCTCACGCTGCGGCTCGTCTGGAGAGTATATAGCCGGGAGGGGGTCGGCAGATGGGATGACGGTTGGAACATTTTTTTTGGTATAGTCGTGGTCCGGCGCTGGTCGCTTATGACAGCTTCGCCCGTCGATACGAAATGGATGCACCTACTTCAGTGAGGACAGATATTTTTTATTATAATACCCGCGCGTCTTCGAAATATTTATCCGGTTGTTTTTACCGGCGCACGCGTGATTTGTTAAGAATAAATCCGCAGCCCACCGAATGGAAATTACAATGGTTTTAAAAAAAGCTCCTTGCGCGCATTGTTCCGCTCTCAAGTGGGTCGCTCTTAAAAAATCCGAATGCCGCAGCTCCCAATCCTCGACTTTTCTCTTCTTCGCCGGCGATTTAAAAATTCCTCCTATATTGTTCGCCAAACAACTCGCGCAAAGCTCTCATCGCTTTCAGAGCAGCGCACACCACACACGCTCGCCCGCAAGCATGTCTGTGCGCTCTAATATTGAATAACAGTATAACTCGCTGTATCAGTAGAAACGATCCGTGAACTGTCGGACGCGAAAGTTTAATAATAATGCCGGAGCATAACATATTTTCATCAGATAATCAACAACACGTCGTTGCCGAGCGCGCGGCCAGTTATACGCCGCGAGTATGCGGACGACGCAACCTGTTGAAATTTCACCATCTGGGTCAGTACGCGAGCGTCGCGGCTTCTTTCCTGCATATATATGCTATACAAGAGGAATTAAATATTTCAACCGCTCTTGTTTCGACCAGTTATCCGATACGCTTAACGACATCTCAGTGGCGGTTGAGCTTTAACAATTCTGTAATGAAATATTCATGTTTTTCATTATAAATTTTCCGGGGCTCGTTAGCGGTGTTTCCAAAATATTTTTCGAAGATTCGGCTGAAGCGTTCCTCTTCCGGAATCACTGAGGCGTCGTGCGCATTTGAAGCGCCAAACATTTACATAAAACTGCAAATCTATGCAAATTCAGAGTGGAACTAGGTCTTTTACTTTTTCCGTAATAAGCTCTCAGGACGCAGCGGACGGATGATCGCGTCGTACACCGGGCAACTTCTTCCGCCCGATGTTTATGTCATTTTTCACGCCGAGGAACGAATCGCCCGGTGATTTATCGCATTTCTCCGGGATGCGGTGGGTGGTCTCTTTCGGCGGAGATGTTGTTAGCCGACTTTTTTTAAATTATTTTGACGAGGGTTGTACGGAGAGCGAGGCCGCGAAAGTCGAGGATCGTTTTTCTTGCGGTATAATCTGAACCGTATATAGGTATACGCAGCAACGGGAACGAGTTCATCTTGGCAGTGGCCCAAGACAAATTTTCGCGCTTTCGAGCTTGCCGAGAATCATTGTTTCAGATTAATAAAAACTTCTTCCCGCATTGCTTTACTTCGAATTCTCGACTGAATTTTCCTCGTCGTTAATCGATGATCGAAAAATTGACGTCCGCTTGCGGAAATGTTACATTTGATAGACACAAAAAAGTTGTCGGCGCATATAAATATATTCGATCGTGCGTGGCATCGGTAAATTTCATCTCGTCGTAACTTTCCGTAACGCGAGAGAAAATCCACTTTCAATCCCGAAACTCAGTGAAAAATCCTTCGAAAGTCCGAAAAGTTGCTTAACCATCAAAAATTCGAGGTATGGATTCGTCCCTAATGTACTCGAACCGTCAATGATATAACGGGGTATCGGCTCTGTAAAAATGGGTTCCCTCTCTCCTGTCGATCCCAGTGCTCGACGTATAGGTGTCGAAAGAGCCGACGGCAAATCCTCGTTCGTTGCCAAAGCTTTTACGTTTATATTCGCGTGAAATTCGCGAAAAATCTCCCTCGACTTGCCGAACGATGAAAAGTGTAGGGGATAATACGTACCAAGTTTCATTGCGCAGAGGACGGATGTCAACGGAACTTTCGTTTCGTTGAACAGACACGGAAGTTCGAATACATTCTTCTTTTAATTTTTCAAATGATATACTGCGCAATCAATTAATTTCGAAACGTTGCGATGTTTTATCGCAAAATGAATAAATGACTCGCGAAACATTGTGCTACGTGCGTCGGAAAAGCTTCGGTCATAAATCAAGCGGCATACGTTTGTAGTACGCCAGGAATGCGATATCCAGTTGGCAGTGCAAGAAAGATTTTTCTCGCTTTCCTTTGTCATTTATCTTGCATTCCTGATGATGCCTATCTCGTGTTCTTGTTCAATAACAACTCGCATTTACTGCAACAATCGTTCCTTTTACAACGTTTATATTATTCAGGATGGCAATCATCCTGCGGAACGATAACGCAAACACGGGAGTTTGGCGTTCGTTCATTTAGCTTGAAATTCTGTATCTCAAGAAATTGAACGATAATGCGGAGTCTGGATCTTTTGATTCGCTGAAAGAGGACTAATACGTACGCCGGAGCGAATATTAAATTTCAATTTGGATTGAGGAGATTCGAGAATAATACCTCGTCGTCGAGAGCTTACGAATAATTCCGTCCAAGTTTATAATCGAGCAAAAGAGCAATGATTCAATCAAACTACGAGAAAAATATCCACCCAAAGCATCTTTAATCTATAGATCTTTCTTAATTCGCTGCGGACGAGGCCGCGCGCTATAATGAGTCCGAGCTTTTGATCTCGGCAGACTCACGCACGGCCAGTTTATATGGCGGATGCTGTGGGCTCTCGAAAAAGAATCATATTTATCTCAGCTGCGCTGCGCGTCATGGCTTATTCGACGATGATTCTGCCCTTGAACGCGAGCGAGCCGCTTCGAGGTGCTCTCTGACGTGAATGATAGACTGGAGACTGCTGATGCTAATTGACATTTAATGCCATATTATTTTCGAATATCTAAAATTGTTTCGTCGAGCAAAAATAGCGATTATACTCGTGTGCTTCGCGATAACATTTTTCGAAATCTCGGGCATCGATAATTCGATTCATCTAGCGCGTAAATCATTCATTCGTATGTCGACGCAGCAATTATCGTCAAATAGCTGATTAATTCGTCGATGAAAGCATTTATAGCGTTCCGTGAATATCATTAGAGGAATGAAGGACAGCTTTGACGCTAGCGCATACCATTTCCTGATTAAATTCAGAAGTCTCTCGCAAACTATGCGAAAAGCAAAAAAAGTTAAGTTCTTCATCCCCCAATGACTTTTTCCCTCGATGGCTCCGCCGACAATCGCAATTCAAGACTCAATCTCCCTGCACCGCGCGCGAAACCGCAAAAATAATCGCCTCCTGTTTGAGCGGTGGCAGCAGCAGTATAGCAGCATCAAAGAGCCCCGTGAGAGAAGGCCTCGGTGGCGCGTAATACCGAACAATAGAGATGCGCTACTGCGTGTATCTCCTGCCATCCAATAGACCACCCGCTCCACAGCGGTTGAACTATGTGATTTCTTCGTTTCGTGTAAATTTCTAAGAGGCTCGATGCTTCGGCTGTTGTGCCGCTGGGCGACGAGCAAAGAATCGAGGGGGTGGACTTGGAATTACATGATGCCCGGTGATGAGATTCGGTAATAGATCTGCATGTGTGGGAATGAAAAAGTTATGGTGTAATGTTTTTGTAGTTTCGCCGGTGATTGATCTTCGTTCAATTTATTATCGATCCGACTCCGCATTTAAAAGGAAAATAAATATAGGTGATGCAAAAATCTGATATTAAAGCTCCCGAGGAAGCAGGCTTCACTTTCGGTGAGTAAACGCTGCTGCAGCTGAAAGTACTTAGGATAATTCGACTACCGTCGAGCCGAGCAACACATCCGACTAGTGTGACATGGTTGATCGTCTCTTACTCTCGTTATTTTGCGTCGTGCAGCTGCTACCACAGACGGGGAATTCGATTCCTCTCCATATAGTCTATACATAACTGCTGCTATGCCATAGTAGATGCAACAGCAAATCGGAGAGAGCGTCTGGTTTCTCGAGATTCCAAGCGTTTTTCTTCTGCCTTGTTCTTCTGTGCGTGTTTGGGTTTGCGAGGAGATAATGGAGGAATTAAACGAGGTAGTTGTTGAATAAATACAAATGTTGCGAGATTTACCATTTTTATTTCTATAATAGTTGACAAGAATGTATAATTCGCAAGATTGTAATTTGACGCCTGACCAAATCGCGATCTTGCTACTGCGGCTCAACGGCAAATAAAGAAACGTGACGAAACTCACAAATCAAGCGTTCAAAGTAAAAACTTCAATCCGATTTTTCGATAAAAACTAACAAACTGCATATTTCAGTTACGGGGCAGAGCTTCTCAAAGCCTCCAGCCACTCGCGTCTGGAGTTTTCTTAATCAGTTCGTAGAATTCTCATACAAAACGAGCACCTCGAAAGAAAATCTTCTCTAAACCCCTTCAAAATCACACGCCCACAGACACAGAGCTTTCTTGGCGCCAACTCAAAATCCCACTATCGTGGCTCAAAGCCATGTATCGTCGTTCCCTACGAAGAAGAGTAGCACTGTTCAAATTTCCCGTCATAAGTAGCACAACTCATTTGACACACGCTAGACTAGAACAACTCAAAATTTCACGCGAAGACTAGCACAATTCAAACTTTAAACAACGAATCTCTATAAAAATTTTCCGATTTTTGCGAAACTGTCCCTAATGAACATTTTTATATACTAGACTTGGCGCAATGCGCTGAGCGCACTTTACTAGACTATTAATTCATTAACTTATTAAATGAAATATAAATGCTTGATTGATATTTTTAATATTTGTTTTCTATCACGGAAATATATCAAACTTTACACATGATTCATTTCGCGCTTATATAAATTTCAAAATTGCCGCGGTTTCGTCGCCAACTTCCTTTTAAAATTTTAAGATTATGTCTCAACTCAGTTCGTGTTAACGTTCACATCATGTTTCTTTTTGTAACAATAATAATATTTACAATACAGAATGTTATAAATACACAAATTATAATTTGATATGTATTATAGTATTATATTACATTTTTAATATTAGAATCAATTTTAGAAATCAAAAACAAATCAAAAAATTCTAACGATACTTTCGACGCATGCGCACTATATGAGCCAATCATATTGACGCATTCTTGGCTTCACTATATCTGGTCATGACTTTTTTATATAGGGATTCACAATTTACAACTTTTGACCGAATTTAAAATTGTTTTCACAAATCGACGGCTGACTGGAAGATCACCGTATCTCAGCCGCGGCTTCGAGAACGCCGTATCCCGGCGGTGGCTTCGGGATCGCCGTATCTCAGCCGCGGCTTCGAGAACGCCGTATCCCGGCGGTGGCTTCGGGATCGCCGTATCTCGGACGCGATTTTTTTTCCTCAAATTTTGTAGTGGCAGCACTGCGCAAATTTTAAATATGACGTAAAAATTTTTAAAATTTGCGTCAAAAATTCTGAAAAAAATCAGAATTACTTATTTGATTTATTATTTGACATTAACTACACTGTAAGTATAGATAATGTGGAAATTCGAGTAGAAAAACTTTTCATTTTCAAAGTGAGCGCGCGTTGCGTGGACAACGAGTTCAGTACACGAGTTCGACGATTGGAATGGCCTGTCGTTGAATAGGCGTGAGATCTTTATAACCAACTTTGTCAATAATATCCAAGATTTCTTTAGGAAAATCTGATTCCTTCCACGACCGGATCGGATCAGAGGAAACCCCAATTTCAAAGTATATAGGGTCGCGCCGTAGACAAATCGTACTTTGTACTTTTTCTTGCCAAAGCGGCGCTATCGCACCCCTAGATAATTTAAATTTAATATTTTACTAATTCAACAGAAAAAATTAAAACTCTTCGTTGTACTCTTATTTTTTACTTCTTTCCACCTCGCTAAACATTTTAAGTAAATATTATTCTTTCATAAATTTTACGTGTTTCGTAAAATAAAACAAAAACCTCTGCTGTTTTTCTACTCGAATTTCTACATTATCTATACTTACAGTGTAGTTAATGTCAAATAATAAATCAAATAAGTAATTCTGATTTTTTTCAGAATTATTGACGCATATTTTAAAAATTTGTACGTCATATTTAAAATTTGGGCAGTGCTGCCACTACAAAATTTGAGGAAAAAAAATTGCGTCCGAGATACGGCGTTTCCGAAGCTGCGGCTCAGATACGGCGTTCTCGAAGCCGCGGCTGAGATACGGTGATCTTCCAGTCAGCCGTCGAAATACAATCATTTTTTTAAATTATTCACTTTTTTTAAAAACCTTCTAAAATTTTCGAAACTTTTTAAAACTTTGAGGTTTGTCTGTCTTTGTCCAAGGTTTTCATGAACTTAACTAACCCGATAATCCAAAAAAACGTAAAATATTCACATTTTAAGTAATATAAGTCGCGAGTTGTGCTAGTATTTAATAAATACGTAAGTTGTGCAAGTTTTCGTGTCAAGTTTTCGTTTGAAAATTTGAACTGTGCTAGTCTTCGTACGGAGCGACGATATAGTCGCTCGCGTGTATTTATCATTTTCTCTTGGGTGATAGTGACAAGCTCTGGGCGACGTCACGCCCTTCGAGCTCTTCCCTAATTCACCAGCGGTCCGCTTTGAGCCAAGCTGCTACTACCGCTGCTGCTGTGCTGCTATCATCGTTGATGCCTGGGCTCGCTCTAATGACGTTGCGCTAGGATCTGACCGAGCTGCTGCCTCGTATAGGGACTGACGAGATTGTAGATTCAGGAGTGACTCGGGTTATCCGCTTGAAATCTTCGCTGTTACGAGAAGACGGAAGATTGAAAGTGAATTCCCTTCTTTGAATATAAATACGAACCAAGGCCTATGTACGAAGATTTTATCAGTATCTTATTATAGGTATATCTAAAATTGTACTGCTCTCTGCGTATAACTTAATAAAGGCTTAATAAAGTACTTAATAAAGGCCTTCATATGGTATATACATAGTAATAAATAGTGATGATAAATCTGGATTCAATTAACCGTGAGAGTAAGACGTATTGCTCTTCTAATCTTGATTTACGTAAAACGTGCAGCGATTACTTTAATCGGTCGAAAGGCTCACTATATATTTTCAGGCCTGACAGGCTGATCCACCCTCTGCTCTTTTGGTTATATTACATTTTTGGTTTGTATCGCATTTTTTAAAGTAGAAACTAAGTACAAAAGATAAATGTATATTTTTTCTAAAGCGCTTTCTTACTCGTAAACTATTGTTAAGGGGGTCCCATAGTCAATAGAAAATTAAAATTTCGCGCCATAAAATAGCAGACGAAAAAAATAATTAATTTACTTATAACATTTAAATAAAGCAAAATTACAAAAAATCAAGAGTTACTACATACAAAATGCGATTTTTTATATTTTTCAAGGTTTTCTCGGCGACATATTATTATTATAATAACTTGAAACTTTGCACAATGGTGGATAATTACATTACGGAGAGCAAGTAACTCTTGGTTTTTTTTTGCAATTTTGCTTTATTTAAATGTTATAAGTAAATTAATTATTTTTTCGTTCGCTATTTTGTGTAATATGCTAATTATCCTTGATACTGCATTCGGCACCACCAGACTAAATTTCAATCACAAAACTTTCTGATACAAACTATTCAACAGACCCCTGATAAATTGCAGTTTTGGCTCAAGTGGCATAGCGGCTGCTGTTTGTGTTAAATGCATCGGAGAAGTCACAAGTGAAAATTAACTTCCAATTAGGGATATGAATTTCGATTCCAATTATAAGCATCCCAGTAACAACTTTTGTTATTCATCGTAAGCACGCAGTTAATGAATGAAATAATTCGCCCATCACTTTCCATGTCGCGTGACATAAACCCGGCCATTAGACTTCTTGATAAAAAATCAAATTTCCCTTTTGTTCCAACAGCGAAGGAACATGACTATCCAGCGGAAGGTTCCGGGGTACGCTCGGCGCACTGCAGCAGCGAACCCCGATTGACGGATAACGACGCGAGTCCCGGCCTGAGGCGACGAGGCAGCAGACGTGGCCAGAGCGTGCATCACGCGCACCACCGCAAGGTCAATCCGTACCTGGACGTGCCTGACGTGAACGCACCACCGCCTCAAAGGGACGACCTGCTCGACGAGGATCTATATCGACTCAGAAGCTTCAGTCTCACCAGTAAAGGTCAGTCGTTGCATCGATAATACTTTCTGATGTGAGAATATTGTAATGTGGCATGGGTATTTTTTTTCACATTGGAGAACATTTTAATCGTTGAAATAAGTTTAGTAAGGATGTTTGATTTAACAAAAAACTTTGTAAAATCAAAACAAGATAGTTAAAAAAAATACTCGGTGTATGGATTATATTTATGCAGATACCCCATCTTATAATGCTTTTTCTTTTTTTGCTGAACAAGTTCTTACTTAAGTGCAAACTTAGGATACTTCAATTTCCTCCGTACGCTTTTTTTACTTTTTCTTCGTTGGAAATGCATTGCCCTATATAGATTAAAATAAAATATTGCAGCTGAATCTTTCACTTTCGAATTTTACAGCAAAAGATCAAACATTCATCATACAGCTTTAGAGATATATTTTCTAATTGGGCAATATAATAGGTCTTGGCAATGGACAAAGTTAAAGAAAAGAATAGCTGTGCCAAAGTAAAGAAACAATTTGACTGGCATCCTATCAATCAGGATGTAATTACAAGATGTCCATCATTAATTCTATCTAAAAGTAAACGAACTCCTCGCTCAAAATAGGCTCTCATTTTTTTGCTTAGCTAAAATTAAAACCGTCTATTATTTCGTAATCAATCCAGCACACCGAGCCATCGGTTGAACAGTACCGTAGCGAGACCGTTGCTTTGTGTATGATGATTAAAAAGCTTCCAGAGCGAATTCGACGGGATTCATGGGAAAATTAAAGAGTTTAAATCATATAAGTTTTATTATGAAGTCATACAAGAGCTTTCATGAAAAAAAAAAAAAAAAAATTAAATCTCGAGAATTACTTGAGGAAATTAATAAAGCTCTTGACGAAACTTCTAGCGTAATTCACTTCTTCGTCCCTTGAAACTTATTGAATTGGTTTGAACGAAAAAGCATTGATGAAAAAGCTATTCCCTCGAGCTAAGTCCATTAATCCATTATCCTTTTCGCAATAATAGTACGACAGCATTAGTCTAAAGAAAACTACGATATTATACTAAAACAAACGCACATTGGCATATAAGCTCTTAAGATAAACCATTGTGATATTTTATAATCTGTAAAATAATAAGGAGTAAAAGGAGTAATAAGCGTAAGTAAATTATGCGTAGAGTATAAATTAGGGACGGGTGTTTACCCAGAGCAAATCAAGCGTTGCGCTCGACCGCCTCTTCCATAACACAATAACTCCTGTAATAAAATGCCCGTTAATAAATTATATAGGCGGGCATGTATACATAAATAGCCAACAACATTGTTGTATACCGCGTTGATTGAAATGAACATTCAATATTTTTATTAGTGCTAATAATTTTAAAATATATAAAGATATATATGTTCCATACTATAGAGGTAACAATTTTATAGGTATAGCCGTGATATGAAAAGAGGCACGGTATATCGTCGCTCCGTACAAAGACTAGCACAGTTTAAATTTTCAAACGAATACTAGCACAACTCACGATTTGCCGCGAAGAGTAGCACAACTCACGTATTTCCCGCGAAGACTAGCGCAACTAGCGAATTATATTACTTGAAATGTGAGTATTTTATGACGGGAAATTTCAACAGTGCTACTCTTCGTAGGGAGCGACAATATTATCAGTAATAGTTTTTTTTTTGCATAATTTTTGTTGTCTTTGAAAACTATACAGTCAACTGTTTCAACAATATTGCCGTTTGTTATGTTTAAGCTTTATTCGATACTGTTTGAATATATTCCGAATAGTAACCCATATACGAATACTGATCTTAGCGACACATTAATTGTAAAATGCCAACTATTCAGAGTATAATGCAGTATTATATTCAAACTATATTGCACTATTATATGGAATTTTATTAATTTCTATGATATATGTATTATCAGTTTTATTGAAAAATGTTTTCACCGTAGAATATACCGTGTTCAATGTTCACTGTGTTCATGAACACCATTGTAATGCAGCACATGATAGAATACATTCTTACAAGCTTTCACTTTTTCATGCACCCTAGCAAAGCAAATACCGGTCTCGTTCTATACAAGCAACCTGAATATTCATTCGACGATCGAATTCCGGTCTAAATAATCTAATTAAAAATAGAAAACATCGATTATCCCTCTCAACAAGTCTGAAAAGTCCAACCTGAAAAACAGTGTTCCAAAAATAAAAGCAACTTCTTGCGAAAAATTCTACACCGTCGGAAACTCTCAGCGACACTCGTCTTGTATCTCCACCATAAAATTCGACTCGAAGCCGCCCTACCTTTCCCGAGCTTACGCGCACGTATACCTACACATATATCTATGCTACTCGACACTCCAGGAGGTATAAGCGTAAGCGAAGCTGGTCTCCCGGCGTAAAAATGTAGCCGTCCCTCCCTTGTACGCGTTTTATGTCGCGAGATGTGGTAATAGCTCGTGAAAATCGAGTTGGCAAAGTTTTACGCTACTTTCGCTGGCACAGGCGCGCGCGAGCGTCGATGACCGTATTTCTCTGCGCCTCTCGTATAAGAGAAGCTGCTGCTGCTCTTTGCTGTTGCCTTCCACTGTTATGTATTTTATGCCTCTCGATCTTTTATTTTACTCCCATGCAGCTCGTGTAATTTTTTCACTTTGTTTCGCTGGCGGAGAAATGGAAAGGTTTCGGAAATTTTTTAATTTTACACTGCTCCATCAGCCGCGGGCTTTGTTGATCCCTGGCTTTCGTTGAAACTCTAACGTTTCTGCAGTATTTAAAATGCACGCGACATAAAGTTCCATTTTTTTTTCTAGTTCATGCAGTATCGCACATTCTTTTTCGAAGCCTACTGCAGCGCGCCGTAGAAATAGTTAAAATTCTATTTGCGGAATTTGCCAATATTTCTAAACGCAGAAGGCAATAGAATTTCGCGGGTCGATATTGCACATCGGCCGAGTGAGAAAGTTGCACGTAGAAAATTAATTCTGGAATGAGTATTCTTGTGGATTATCGGATAGAGCTGCTGCGGCTGCGAAATTGTTAATTCCGAGCTTTGATTTCTCTCAACATAAAATATAGTACATTACGATACGTGTGACTTAAATGGTTCTTTTTTACACGGCGCAGCTCTAAGCGCTGTGTAAAATTGAACCATTTAAGTCAAGAGTATCGTAAAGTACTTTGAATATAACGCAATGAAGAGAAACGCGTTATTCGTCAAGCTTTTTCCTTGCTCTGCAGCGGTGCACTGATATTGCAAGTTTTAATAATGGTTGGCGCGACGGGCCCGCGATTAATTGGTATACTCGATGTAAATGCACCTATCGGAATTTCTTGCGTATAAAAGTTTTTTGCCTAAGAATCTTTATGCATCAAGTGCATATTGGAAAACCCGGAGCTTCTCATAATACAAGCTAGCATGGACAAACCAGACTATATACTATATCGACATATGTATATAAAAAAACTTTTCTAAAAAGGTAAAATATTGCCGAGTAAAAGTTTATTTACAGAACTCGATTTTTTACGTATACGCATGCAGGTAATTGTTTTATCAAATAAAATATTTTTTTTACTTCAATTCTTAGTTGATACCATAGTTTGGATTTATAAGTGAAATTTTAAATTACTAATCTTCCTTAGCATTTCTAAAAGCATATACTTTTAATCCATACTTCAGAAACCATTTAAATAATTAAACCAGATAATATATTGGAATGTACGACGAAATGTTGATGCATATACCTAAAAAATATGAAAAACAACTTGCCATCAGTTATGTTTGTTTTGAGGATTTCACTACTTTTGTAAAGAAACTTTTACACTCACCAATATTTTATCTTTTAGAAAGGTCTTTCATACGAGATTTCATCGCTTTTACAGATTATATATGTATTGCATTATACAGTACCAACAGTAAAAATATTTAATACTCAAGATGACTCCTGGAGACGACGTTGATCCTGTCCACCCTGGGCAACAGGTACCTCCGAGACCATTGCCGTCGCGATATTCGTGTTCAGCGATCTCAAATACCCCCGAGTAACGAGTTTCGACAAATTATGTCACAATTTTCCATAAAACTCCAGGAGACGACGTTGATACTTTCCACCCTAAGCACCAGGTACTTTAGAGACCCTTGCCGTCGTGATATTCGTGTTCAGCGACCCCAAAAATCCCTGAGTAGCAAGACTGAACTCATTTCCATCAATATTTACCGAGTTGCAAATTTTTTATTTATTTTTTTTAGCAATGCACTTCTGAAATGCATATTTTTTATGCAAAAATGCATTTTTTAAAAAAGTAATTGTTAAATTTACTTCACAATGTTTGTGGATGCTCTCACGAATCGAACGCGAAAAACCGCATTCCATCTTACTGCTTAAAAGATCAATGGTTCATTGCTTTATTATCTCGGCTATTCCAATTTCCTCGCCTTCAGTGACCGAAAGCCACGTGACCGGACGACGGGAGAGGATGATAAAGACCATATGCAGCGAAACGAAATATACCGAGCATAAATTCAACTTACAATATTTCGCTAATAAAGTAATCTTCTAGAATGAATCTTTTTCCTCCAGAAAGATTAGGTAAAAGGTTTCAAGTTGATATCGATAGAACAGGTATAGGTGCAACAATAATGGTAGGTATTCCACTTATTTACCCCTCAGACATCGGGAAGAAAAGCATGCGTGCGACTCAAGCTTTAAACTGCGCGGGTATCTCGAGAGATAAAGAGATACAATAATCCTCCACTGATGCGCGGGGATGGCAGCGGGACGATCTGGATCGAGAGAAGAATGCGCAGCTTTTCTTCGCTATCGGATAGAGACGTCTCTTGTTCTATCTCCTTTTTATTCGTTTGCCCGGTAGTTTTCGTTGTTTCCAAGCGATAGCTTTCTTCTTACGCGCTACGAAAAGAAAGAGTGCTTTTCAAGCTGTCTGTTGAATAACGTGCGGTCTTTTATAATGTAATAGCGTTAGGTGAATAGCATTAGTATAGCGCAAAATAAAACCGTGCGCGGCGATGTGTACAATTTTAAATGATTTTGACAATCGATAAAACTACAGAAAATGCCTGCGTCAAGGATAAGTTTTTCTAGATGTGTTAAAAATAAAATGAACTATATATTTTCAAATAAACTCGACTGTTCAGTGTAGTCATGTTTACTGCCCTCGTAGAGAATACGCCATAAGATATGGCCGGTGAATAACTACTGGCCGTATTTTTCTTAGCATAATATGTCAACATAATATGCCCACATTATGTTGAGTACTTGACTCCACCAATGGGTTTATGACCTAAAATCCATAAACTTAATAATCAAATTTCTTTTAACGCAGTAAATTTTAAAATCATTTACGTTTAAAAATAGGATTTTACGATAAATATTGAAAATACAAGGCAATGTGTTAAGAGCAGTAACCTAACCTTGAATATTCATACATACAAATTTACATATAATCACACTCAAAACTCAGTAACGTATGTGTATACTATTCTGACATGCTTGTTTTTATGTAAGTGTGAATATTAGAAATACCATCAGGTGAAATTTGTGTGTTCAAGATTATCAACAATGAAGTGTAAAAGTGATGATCTTGACAGATATTCTTCCAACTCAGTGTTCGAGATAGTCGCAAGCAGTATCTATTATTGTATAGCCTTATGTGCAGTGTATTCATGCAAGATGTTTAATTTGTGATGTAGATGCTTATTTTATTACGTAGAAACAGGCTAACGTAACAATTTTTGCTTGTCTGTCTTCGATAGCTGAGCCACACCGAAGACCAGTGCTCCAGGGGCAAAATTTACACATGGGTGTTTACATGAGAATTTAAACTACAGCACTTGAGCAAAATTTCAGCCCTCTAAGTATGATAGATTTTAATTGAGCAAAAAAAAAAAAAAATAATTGAAAAAAGTAATCGCACAATCATTGAGAATTTCATTTTGCTATTCAAACCCACATAAAAAGTGCACATTTCAGTGTGAGTGTTGAGTGTACTCATGTTTGTGCATATGCATAAATATGTGCAAGGTTAGGTTGCCATGTATAAAACGTTCGCCATAATTTTATGGCATATTATGCCCACTTACCGTCGCCTGTTAACAGAGACATATGGTCACGATATGCCACATAATCTGGCTACTAGGCATAAAATTTGACACCGTGGACATATAATTAGCCTCAATTTCCTACGACGGTGGGGTTTATTACTTTGGCATTTCATAAGTTGAAAACCTGCTTATAACAAATCTTTGTTTCGTGTACGTTATAGAACGTAAAACTTCATCTTTAGAAAGAAGGCATGGCTGAAGAAACTATATTATGTTTTCCTCCTAGAGAAAGCTTTGTAATAGTAAAATTTTCCGTTTCGCTAAAACTTCATAGAAACGTATTTAGAGGTGTTTGGAGTGCGAATCATATATGTTTTTAGAAAATGTCCGTGCGGATGGCTGTGTGCAGTGTACGTATACCGTCATAATTCTGGAACTACGAGACCGATCCCAATAAAAATTTGACATGCATATATGTTTTCTGATTCTGTTTTCGGGAAAATTTTGTTGGTTATTCTGACCATTTTATGGCCATTTTTCGATTTTTGAAACAATATTTTTGCTTCTTTTTAATGATATAATTTATACAATAAATTCAGTTCCGTTCAATTATTATGACAAAATAGGTGATTTTGTTTTAAAAAATCAATATCTCCAAAACTAAATTGTCAAACGTTTTGAACAAATTTCCGACAATAATAAACAATAAGATCTATTTGCTGTAAACATTTTTAGCCATAAAAGATAGGCTGTCGGACGAGCAGCCGAACGATGCCACCGCAACGAATTCAACTCAACCGGATACACTTTAGAAAAAAAAATCGCTCTGTACCGGCCTTTCTTTTGTGTTTGTTGTTCAATCGGGATTTTGCCACCTGATTTGGACGTTGCGGCGTCAATGTTCGGCTGCTCGTCCGACCGCCCCTTAAGATTTAAATTCTTCGTCCAACAGCTAGTCGGCGCGATTGCAGGGCGCCCCATCGCTCTAAGTGTCACCGTCCCCCTATTTTAAAGTGTTCCGAATATAGAATCGAGCGAAGAAGTACGAGGAAAGCCAAGAGCGGGAAGTTAGATTAGCGGGCGTTCCTTCGCGGCTAAGTCGGCATCTGCATGGATCGGCGACAGCGATCCATGGCTGTCATCAGGCTATCCAGTTGAGGTGGTCTGACCACCCTCAGGCTGTCACAGACCTCACCAAGAGCTTGCTCCGCGTATCTGAAGGTTACCTCTGCACGGGGAGATAAGACGCGCGATCAATCAAAGAGACTGATCGACATTGTCACGAACTTAAACATTCGACGTTATGCTCTTCTATTCGTTAAATATACTCCTTTTAAACTACCTTCGTTCTTTTAATTTATTTGTGTTGCACAAACTCGCCTTTATCCTGAACGTATAAGACAAAAGACTATAGTAGATCTTTCTGATTACTATAGTCTTTTGCTATGAAAATTGCTCCTTTATAGTAAAATATTTTAAAAGAGGATTAATATACTGTATACTTGGATAATCTTTTATCTATTGAAACTATAAATCTAGTTGGAAGAAGTTACGTGACAAATAATTTGCAGCGGTTTTTTCATTCTTCCACTCTTTTTGATGGATTTTTGCGATCAGTTTTCGAATGGGCGCTCGATGAAAGAGACTTTATTTTCATTAACAAGGCTTCATTGATGACTGGATTTTAGAGCTGGAGATTTTAGGCAGATCATAATATTAGTTATGACTGACAAAAAGCGAGTGTATAATTTTTTCTCTATTTTTTCTCTTTGAATAGTGGTTCTAATATGGATAAACATAAGACGGCCGTAAGTTGAGCTTTTCGACTCGCACGTCATGCCCTATTGCAGTAACATCAGGTTTCGAGTATAACCCTTTCACACTTTTTCGACGCATGGTTTCTTGTTCTTTCGAGTCCCTGACGTCCTTTCGCACAACTCTACTGCTTTAGAGTAACCTTAATGAATAAATATGAAACAAAAATATTTGTAATACTAAAATCGCTCAACTTTTTTAAGATTCTGCAGTATAACCTCGCATCGTGTCGATGAAAATACCGTTATCAGAGCGGACACACTTAAAAACTTATTGCCATATTGCATCAAATGAATATTTCGCGGCACAAAAACTGGCAAGTTTTTGGGTTAAAATCCTAAGAACTTGCCAGTTTCTAGATTAATTTCTACCAAAACTTGCCCATAGATACGAAAATCAATAATCCCCGGACACAGCAATCGGCATTTACCAGCCCATTTGGATCATTGCTTTCCGCAACTGCGTAGCTAAAGTCCTAATTGACGCGCGTTTCTTTTTTGTTTTTTTTTTGCTGATTGTCAGCAGAAATTTCGCGCCGGTAATCCCTTTACACGGGCATTTCCTCTTTTTTAATTTAAAACCATCCCCGCACGTGGCCTCGTTCATCTGCAAGCACTCATACACCCACACATAAGCTTTGTGCATAGGTATACTGGACACGCGTCCCCGACAAAACTAAACTTGCGCTCGCTTTTAACATCGGGCGCAGACGCGCGATCATCCTTTTGATCTATGAATAGCCTGGGATTACTAATTTCGGTTCCAAGTTGAGCTATTTGCAATCGATAGCGAAGGTCGGCTATTTAGCTATTTATAGTACAGAAAAAAGCGCGCCGACCGCAAAATCAGCTACGTTTTCAAAGTATTCGCAGAGAAATTCATCGTCGAGGAGGCTCTTCCAGTATATGATATAAGCCTAAAAATAGGTCGTCAAAAAAGCGGCGAAATACAAGTCTGTGAAAAAGTACATTGTGCAACTAGGGGGGAAATAGTAGATTACGATGGGAGGAAAAAACTTGGACAGTCCATATCTCGTGCGAATTGCCAGCCGAGCCGAAGGCTGCCGCGTGAGGAAAAACTTTCCACCCGCTGCTATGAAAAACTCGATTTTCCATTCGTTTTTTATGCACGAATTGTAAAAAATCTTTTTCGCATAATATCAGCATCTGCGCGTGAAAATCTGAACTTGTCTCGGTAGGTCGAAAACAAGCAAGTGTCCGCATTCGACGAAAAAGCGGCCGGCACTTGCACGCGTGTGTGTGTGTGTGTGTGTGTGTGTGTGTGTGTGTGTGTAGTAGGCTATAGGGGAGAATCGCAGGATAAACAGCGATTCGTGAGGCGACGCACGTGTACGTGTATGTACGGTGCTTCATCGATCGCGCATA
The DNA here is from genome assembly GCA_024372645.1 of Trichomalopsis sarcophagae. Lineage (NCBI taxonomy): Eukaryota > Metazoa > Arthropoda > Insecta > Hymenoptera > Pteromalidae > Trichomalopsis > Trichomalopsis sarcophagae. The sequence continues at coordinate 989,221 of QLSS01000046.1, read as the reverse complement.
GTAGCGTATCCGCGGCGGGGTGCAGGAGCGGAAAACAAAGACGCGTTGACGGATGCGGGCATCGATATTCGCCCGGAAGCTTCTCGCGGGCGCGGTTTACACAGGTTTTCGAGTGCCTCTTCTTCAGGTCGAGGGCTGTCATGGAATATTTATTCGAGCTCGGCTTATTGAGGCTGAGCATTAGAGGATGTTTGTATTCATTTATACGAGATGCGGAGGTTTTTTGCTCGAAAGGATGCGAACGAGTGGTTTCGGGTGGATTGGAGGTGTGTAGAGAGACGAAAATACTCGCGCGCGGGCGACGGGGAGAAATTGCTGTTGTTCGTCATTCGTTTATCGTCTAATTCTTGGATAACCAAATAAAATTCGTTCGCTCATATCTATCGCGCAAGTTTTTCTCGCGGGTTTCCTAAAAAGGTTCGTTCTCTAAATTAATTTTTCACTAACACGCGTGAATAATATCATACACACCTGGTCGACGTTTCAGGGCCATTCATGAAACGTTTGAATACCTCTATTCAGTAACCCATGTGTGTGTGTGTGTGTGTGTGTGTGCGTTAGATTTAATAGATCACCCTACCAAGGGAAATTACGATCGGACGTTTAGTTTTTTTCTAAAATCTTGGAAATACGAATAGATTGTTACAGCGCCAATCTCAAAATCTAATTTTACATACAAAACTTTTTAAATAAAGCTTGCAATGAAAAACCGAGTCTGTAGCGCCGTAGTGTTAACTTTAACGAATGAAATTTCGATCGGGCTTTTTGTTTTTCTAAAAGTTTGGAAATACAAAATAGTCTGTGGCGGATTTACGAAGCTTTAGCAACGACATCCCCGTAACATTCCAATTTTACGATCAGCTATATTTATGCCTGTCAATTATGACCGTTTTTTACCCTTTTCATCGTCATACATATATCTGATCGTATAATTTAAATATTAATTGAAATTTTCAAAACAAAAGTGAAAGAAAAGAGCTTTAATTTGAGCCATGGATGGTTTTCGTAAAAAATAAAAAAATCGGTGATTTTTTTTTTACCATTTTACCATTTTCTAGCCTAGACAACTTTTGACCTAGGCAACCACATTTTTAACCCGCCAGCCCTCAAATTAGTTCTTTTTTCTGATATTTTGAAACTATTAATACACATCTTTGGATTAGGCCTCCAGACAAAAAGTGGAAACTTTCTGGTTATAGTTAATTTTTCCCATGTTAAATTCCCATAAAAAAATTATAACTGCCCTATTCACGTGTGTATTTTCTCACTCCAAAAAAAAAATGGTCTGGTAGATGTGCTCTCAATATTTGAAATTTTCAACTTCCAGCACCCGAGCTGTTTTCACTTGCTCATGCGTGGATTTACTCATATTGGCGAATCCTGAAAAACATGCTCAAATAGCTTATTTCTTATAATTATTTGTGCGAGCAACATAACATAATAACAATTTTGATAGCTGCAGTCATAACTTTTTTCACGGATCAAAATTTCAGAATTTATATCGTAGATGATGTTAGCGAAACGCTTGAACTAAAAAGAGTTGAAAATATTCGTTATACGTTATTATATGCGCATATGCTTGTATACAGACTAAATCTAAAAATATATCACATTGTTTATTCGATGCACTTTATATGTATCTCCGATCCCCCGTGCTTGTTTCAAATGTATATGTAGCGCTTGCGACGTAGTTTTGTATTCTTCGAGTATGAATAAATTATTTGGAGTGACTTACAATATTTCTTATCCGTTGTATGTATAATGTTTCTCCATATAATCTCAAAAAACATAGAAGAGAACGTCCCTTCACTTCCATCCATATAATTCCGTTACGCATCTAGTGTAGTTTTACAGAAAAATCAATCTCTCGGCGGTTGAACCTTTAATGTCCTCCCTTGCCGGCAACAATCATCTAAGCCTTTCAAGCAATCCTATACAATCGCCTTTGCGCGAAAATAAAAAAATTAGCGCTCACTCGCATTCATCGAAAGCAGCCGCAAAACAGAGAGATAGCACAAGCAACGGGGGCTGCAGCACTTGTGCGGCGGTATATAATACAGCAGCGCCTTCGACGTCCGCTTCGCTTCATTAACACGACTACTCACACACTGCACGCGAGAGAAAAAGAAGGGACAGAGACGTTGATTTTCGTAGCCGATGCGAGTCGAGAGACGAAATTCGATTTCTGCTGGACTGTATGCTGTATGTATGTGTGTGAGAGAGGGGTGGGGGGGGGGGGGGGGGGAAGGAAGGAGCAGAAGAATTATCCTGAGAAAGGGTGTGTTATTAGGATAACAATGCCCTGGAGGATTCGTCGGGTAATTAATTGGATGCAGAGTTGTTTTGCTTAAGGGAACAAGCGCATTGACATTCGAGGAATGGGCAGGTTGTGCAGAATTTTTATTCTAATATCCTTAAAAATGTAGGACTTCTGTTTTGCTGTGAACGAATCGCATTAGTGAAGATGTGCATACGTTTTTTTTTCGAAATGAAATTTTTTATATCCGCAGGAAGCTGTAGGAAGTATATAAAAAGAATTTTCAGGATGAATTGCAAAATATGAATATCTCTATAGACAGCAGCGCTCGCTCATGTAGCTATACTTACCTGCATATCGCAAATTGGATTGTTGCGCTAAAATGTTGCTTTATTAATTAAAGTTTCAAACAAATTCTGAATTTTCGAGGGAGATGAATATGCATCATCGATGATGGGCAAGCATTCCTCTCTTAAATCATTTTAAAAATCATACACTGTATTCAGCGCGAATATCAAATTATGAGTAGCTATAGCTATATCTACCTTTCCTATATTTTCTCTTCCACTTGTGGAAAATCGCATGTGCTCGCGAGAACGTAACTTCGTTTGGTACGCGTATGCGTGTAGGTGTGATATATGTCCAACGGAAAAGTGTATGTTACGGAGGAACGACTAGATTCAATTGGCACCGGGATTTCTTAGGAATAATTCGTTTTTGAATTACGCTGCAGCAAGTTTTCAACCGGATATTTTATATACTTATTATATATATATTTGTGTGTGTGTGTGAATAAGGGTTTTTCAATAAATGGAAAAAGTTACAAAATTGCTTTAATCCGTGACGCATTTTCCCAGAATTCAAATGCGAAATCAAAATAGCGCGTCTGCTATAAAGTTGCGCCTGAATAACCGAAAGCCGTAGAAACAGCGGAGGTTATTTTCGAGTCGCAATAAAAAAGAATCGTTACACTGTCACATGAGGAGTTAATATGAGGTGAAATAAGTGCTGCTCGGAAATTCCATTTCCACGCAAGGTACATTTCGACCCAGCGACCGACGCTGTGATGGCACGCGTATTGTACCGCTCGCGCATGCATAACGTATAACGGATTGAATTATGAGTCGCGCGCCCGCGCGCATTAGGATTCGAACGTAATTTCCAAACCGTTAATCACGTTGAGTGCGATCCCTCGTTAACCTTGTACATCCTGCGCATTATATTCGCGACGATTTTTGCCAAAAGTTTGCTAGCCTGTGTACTGGCTCATGGGTGGATGATTTTCAGGTGGTCTTGCCCTTTTGGACGGCGTGTATGCGCGCTGTGTTGAAAGCTTGGCGAAATGGCTGGTTAATTAATTGTTTGACAAAATTTACTGATCCGCTTGTCCACAAATTTGCTGGAGGCTTTTGCAGGTTCAAAACATGTTTATGCGTAATAATACAAGGACATACAGGCGAAGGCTGACTGAGAGAAAAATCACGGTCTAGCCAGAGCCCGATCGTTACTGTGCTTACTTTCGGAACAGCGCGTAATTGATTCTCGTCGCCAGAGCCCATCAAACACTTACGAACGGCTGCAGCTCGAGCAGCAAGAAAACTTACAAGTACTTTGCAATTAAGCAGATGCAAACACAAAAGAAGATCAATGCGTACTACTCGATCGAAAGTTTACCTTCGTAGATTCGAGATGCAAAACTTGAGATAAGTTTGCTTCGGGTATAAGCCAGTTGACGATTTCGACATAAACCTTTTTCACTATGAACGGAGTAGAACGGACTAGAACGGAGTAGGATAAAGTTTGCAATCAAAGCTCTTTCGTCATAGATGTACAAGATAGACTTTCCGAGTCGACGTGAACGTTGCTCAGTTTTCAAGTTCTGTTTGTGGAATTCGTATAAAGACAGCAGGGAATATAACTTTGGTCAATGCATATCCTATATACGTACGCGACGAGGAGTATATCTCTTCCCTGTTCCTTTTTGCGAAAAGTTATTTTACGAGGTGTCCTTCGCCCAACGTAAACTCGTGCCATTCATTCCAGAATGTTTCACAAACTTTATAGCCATTCGTGTGTCGATTGGGAACCGGCAGAATGTTCAACAATTACAAATGTATTCTGTCTACTCTATAAACTCGACCATCCCCCACAGTAAGAACAGTTTGAATTGCGAATACACTGGAAAACTCTCTCCTGCTATGGCTATCCTTTACCAAACGACCAAAATAACACCCCAGCATAATCGCCATACACGATAATAAATTCCAAATAAATTCCAATTCAGCTATATGTGACAAAAGAAATATTGTCTGATCCACAGGAGTGATAAACAGGGGCGACTCGTTCCGGAAAAAGCGCTCGCGCTCGAACTCGCTCGCCCCGGCGGAGGGCGAGCCAGAAGAATGCAGCAAGTCCTCGCCTCCCAAGGATGTCACCTCGTACAACGTGGCGGTGCTAGGCGCCAGAGGCGTCGGCAAGTCGGCGCTCGTCAGTCAGTTCATGTCCAGCGAGGGCATCAACGCTTACGAGCACGTTCGCCAACGAGGTAAGACAGCTGCGACACAAGGCTCCTTCATAATCATAATGCTGATGATGCTGATGCTGATGATGATGATGATGATGATGATGATGATCGGAGTTGCGGAGATGGAAGTTTTCAAATAGAAATATGTTTGCTATATTCTTAAGGCATTGCTGGGGCAAAGTACATTTTTCGCGAGTAATTATAGGTTCATACCGTTATATTGGTCACTGAATGCCTGTTTGTTTCTGGATATATCTCAATATTCATAGATTATACGTTTATGCGTTCATAATGTGTTTGTTGATTTCCAACCATAAATGCGGAAACGCGATAATTGCTGATTGCGAAATGCGATATGCATCATGCTTCATTTAGTTTTACAAAATATGATAGGTCGCGTTTTCGTTATGACAGTTAGTCCATAAAAAACACATTTATCACCGCCACGCGTCCCTGTATGGTATTTTAATCGTGTAGTGAAATTTGCTTCGTCGTGTTGACGATTAATATTTGCACATTTAAGCTCTTCATAACTAAAAAAGTAAAATATTCTGCAATATCAGCCGTAACATCAGAAAAGTAGCCCTGAGGGAAACTTAGCTCAAATTCCGCAACTTACAAAAAAAAAGGAAACTATCAGAATTCAAAGGCTCTCGAGTATAACATCGCCATGGACATATATGTAGTGAACGAGGAAATCGTTTGTCCCTTGGATGAACTAAACTGCTTTACCAGCTACGACATAGTACCTCGAAAAGATATATGATATTGTTGACAGCTTCTGTAAAATGAATTTCAAAGAACTTATTCTACGTTTTCTAGCTCATATATATCTTTTTTTCAAAAGTGTATCGCAAAGGGACGGCTGATTTTCTCGTTTGCTATCCACGTAAAGCTCGAGGGCCCCACGAACAGAGTGTATTGGATACAATGGGCCCCAATCACGCCGCTGGCGGTCGTGTGAAAATCGCCTCGCTTAATTAACTGGGGAGGCATAGAATGCGGCGTCTCGTCGGATTATCGGGAATTTGACTATGCTAATCGAGAGCAAGCTGCGCCGCGGGTCGTTCGACTATCCCCGGAATCGCCGCCGGTAGCTCTTTATTCGATTTATTCGATTCCAGGTGCGAGGATTTTTTCCTTTTTCTTTGCGTGCGGAAGCATTATTTGTGAAAATTTTCGTTTCACACAGGAAAAAGTTTTTAAAAAATTTTCTAATAATAATCCTGTTGAATATTATAATATAAAGCATCTATTACAAAGATTCGTTACAGTATTCGCTGGGAATATGCATCATACTGACATTGTATAACTCTGGTTAGCTGGAAATGACATTTCAAAATACTCATCGTGTAACAATAAGCGAATTCAGGATGAAATGCAATATGCGCAACATTGTTTAATAATTTGATTTCGTTTTTCCGAAAACAGTTGGCAGTGTTGTCGAGCGTTGAAAAAAGTATCCTCATTAATGACGCATCAAGGTAAAGCTCGAAAAAAAGTTGCAATACGGCATAAGCGCTTCTGATCAAAAACCAAAATACATCTACTTACGGCTTGTACATCGCAAATGTCATTCGAATGAAGATACATCACTGAGCAGTTTGGTGCGCGAAGTAGCTCTCATCATGCACATATTAGCCGTAGTTTGCCGTTGCAAAATGCTCAGTGTTCCGTGTCCTCTTTTTTCCGTGCATGCGCTAACGCGAAAAGTAAGCAAACTAAACTTTAATTTTTCATCCAGGAATCAAGCTCGCGATTAAGAGAGGCACGTTTTACACGAAAGAGAAATAGCAGATTGCGAATTTTCCGCCACGATAAGTCTGCGCACGCGCTGACTGGGGCAAGTTAGCTTCTCAATTAACGCATTCGGATCGTGCTCTGAATTTGAGCACCTTGCGGGTTTTTGTTATTATTATTATTATTATTATTTTTTTTGCAGTTCAATTAGCCATAAAGATCTTGTTGTTCGCGGCTTCATTCTTATTTTCAGTTTGATCAAACAAAGTTTTTAAATATCGTTGTGCTGCATTATTATCTTGTTTCGTTTCGACTCTTCCAAAGCCCAAGGTACTCTCAAAGCGAACTGGCTTCCTGTAATTAAATGAGGTGATTCCGCGTGGCTGTTCAATACTTAGAACGATATCGTTCTAAGCAAAGAGGAGAGCCTTCCGTTGTATGCATTCAATCGCAATTGAAGGATTTTAATTAAAACGTTCTACTCAACTTTCAAAGCCTCGACCTTTCGCGATGAGAATGATAAGCGACTCCAGGAGAGAAACCAAATCGCGCTGAGAGTACCGCGTGTACTCAGAAAAATGTATTGTTGGAATTTGTGGATGTCGTCTCTCAAATATATGGCTCAAGGAGAAATCCAAGAAAATTCCGTATTATAATCAAGCTTTTGACTGTTCTAAACAGAAATACAATCTTCTTGGTCGTGGAAGAACGGTATTTGAGACGACATCCGCTAATCACAAGAATATAGATGTTGGTGAGTGCGAGGGGGAGAGAAACGCGGATTAAAGATTTTGGTCGACTGAACACGATAATGATCTCCAGGTTCTTACACGCGTTTTCCGCACTCGCGCTCTCACCAGTCGCTCAAATACGTGCTTCGTGAACTTGTTCCTTTGGCTCCGATGAACACTTTCATGGAGTTTCGATTCAATTAAAGAATAAACTTTTCATTCATCATTGATCGGCATAAATTGGTTGACCTCATTTAGATAAGCTGCATCGCTAGCACAACCACGCTGCTCACGAATTAGATTCATTCAGAGTTAAATAACACAGATACGTGCGTTTGCCTAGAGTGCCATAGCTCGGTTTAGACCGAAGATTCGCGGAACGTACAGTCACGATACACTTTAAGAATACGTATTCATTGGCTTCTCGCGAGGGCTCGAAAAGACACACTCGTAGCGCATTTATACATAGCCGAGCACCCCTATACCCTGCAGGTATGCGCATCCCTCGGAGCAACTCCTTGGAGTTAGCTCGAGTGGGTGGAGGCCGGCAAAATTGAATCCCTATCTCTCCGTATCCTCGCCCTCGAAATTAACGCCGCGACGGCATAGAAATCGTGCCGCAGCGACGTTGTTATATACCTGTATAGCGCGCGCGCAACTCCTCCTCCGCGTTGTACAGTAGCCGTGCACGCCAGTGTGTCTATTCGAAGCCGCTATCAATGGGCAAAGTTCGCGCGACAAGTGCCTTCTCCGCAACTGTGCACGCTGCAACACGTGCGCACGTGCATACATGCACATATACGTATACCTGTGTGTGTGTGTGTGTGTGTGTGTGTGTGTGTGTGTGTGTATTATTAAGTCAGCGATTCCGTGTATTTTGCAGATGCGCCGAGCGAGCAATCCGTCTTTGTTATGCTGAACGGCGAGGAGAGCGAGCTGCGTTTCGTCGACGTTACCAATATAAAGGTCAGTTTCTGTGTGTATGCAGTGAACCGGCATGATTTCAATTACAACGTCTCGAACGAGAGACGGCTTTTGTGCTGCAGCGCCCGAGACATTATACCTTTGTAACGCTATCCGGCTCGTCGACGTACATCGCCTTCGCCGTTTCTTTGAGTATTTCGAGAAATCCGCTGCATGACGGGATTCTCATTGACGTGTGTTTTTGCAGCTGTACGATTCCACTGCCAGCGGGTCGGGCGTTTGGGCCTTCGATATACCCGCAGCTACACGCTGGTACTTTTCTCGAGCGCTGATGCGTATTATTGATCCGAAAACGCTGGCAGCTTTTAACTTGCATTTTCCTTGGATTTCAACAATGATTTTTTACGAAATAACCGTATACAACAGCTACTTGACCCGTGGATTTTTTCGGCCTAATGTGCAGCTCATTCAAATATAACACGGTCGTGTAGAGCGATTCCGTAATCAGCGCACCCTCGGCTTATTGCTCTTTCGTCCGCGAAGATTGATTTCCCTCTCCCTCTCTTTCGCTGACTCTGGCGACGCTTTTAACGGACTACGAGACGCGCGCGCACGCACGTTACGTATGCAAATTTAGCCGTGTGACTCAGGCGAACTTTCGCGAAAAAGCTCGAGGGTATCCCCTTTCGCGGAGAGGGCGATGGACTTTGCGCGCGAGCAAGGAAGAGAGCGGCTTTTTAACGAGTTGCTAATTGCCGGGGTGTCGCTGAAGGGCGGCTTTTTCGACCTCAGTGCGCTGCGGGCTTTCTCAATTGCCGCCGGAGACGTGATTGTTCGCGCTGCTCTGTTGCCTAACTGAGCTCAGGCAAATGTTTTGAATCGCCCACGGAATTTGTTTGGTGTCCATTTCAATGGGTATCTTCGTAACCGGGTCTTGCTTAGCTCATTCAAATTTTCGTCTCGCTCCGAGGATCATTGCTGAATGCTGATAATGTTTATTGCCATTACATTTTGTTTTGTGCTCTTTGTGAAAGCTCCTTTTAAATGAAACTTGTTGTCGAAACGATTTTCTATGGAAATATAATTGTTGCTTCTGAGGATGTGCGAGACCGAAAAAAAATCCCGTTCAACTTTCTCGGAATTCGCGAGATGTTTCGGGATTTTCGAAAAACTTCGGTATAGCTAAATAAATAAGTAAAAAGTGTAATTTAACTAGTAGATTACGGAACTAGAGCGCCAAGTATACGGAGACACCTTATATGCGCACGTGTTACGTATAATATACTATCGAACTGTGTTTGGAACTGTATTATTTGACACGTCGTGTGCGAAGCTCAATTTAGCGTCCACGCTTTGGCGACGCAGCATACGCTAAACTGTGTTTCGCCTAGGGAGTGTCAAGAGAATGATTTACCTTATTACTTATAAGTTTCAAGAAATCTAAGCTCTTGATGTGTATAGATGAATCTTCTTCTCAAATACCTACAACGCAAATGTCGCCGGGAACTCGAATGTAAAGGTGCTTGAAACAGAAAAAAACTATAACTCGTAGTGCTCTACGTGGCTTTGATGTTTTGGTGAAAATTCCGCTTGAAAAACATAAACACTTGACCCGGAACTTTCACATATACGATGTCGAGGTGTTCAGCGTACGAAAAAAATCAAGTCTATAGGCTGTGCGCTAGAATATACAAGCGCGAAACAATTACATATAACCAATTATCGAACGCGTGAATCTCTCTACTGCATCATCTTCATCGGCGAAGCCAGGTGCTAAAGGAATTTAAAAGGCGGGCCACACGACAGTAATTTACTATTTACGAATAACTACCTGGATTAATAATTGGTTGTTCTGCTGACTGTATTATTTTTCCGTTGATTATGTGTTTCTTTACCGCATAAGCTTTTCGGTCCTTTGTATCTTATATAAAATTTTAAGGCTCTTCGCGAGAAACCCGAGGCAAAACCACTACGTAAGACTAACAATTTCCCAGCTAGCTATTTTGAAATTATACCTTTTCACTTTATCTAAAAGATATACCGAAATTCTTCGACGGGACAATAATAGTCAAGGTAAATCTCGATTCATCTCTCGAGTTGGTATCGCACATTTTATTAACATACATTGTTACCTTGTACTATCTAAACTCAATTGCACCCGCAATGTCGAACATCTCGGCATCATCTAATGGATATTTCGGGTTGTCCGAAAAGCACTATTTTAAGACTAACAATTTTTTAGCTAAAGCAAAACGTATTATTGAACATTGTACATGTATAAGCCTTAATATTTTTGTGATTACATTTTTTACTTTTTTTTGGCAATATCGGAAATTTGCAAGAATCTCGAGATTGTCAGGTGAGACGGAATCTCATGTCGAAAAAATGGTCGAGATAAATCTCGATTCATCTCGAGCTAGGTCTCGCACATCCTTAGTTACTTCAAAATGGCTCTTTCTTTTGGATCGTAAAGGCATTCCTGTCAAAAGAAAAAAAAAATTGGTTATGCTGTATCTTTTGTAATTTCTCAACGAACAAGACAGCTCGCAATATCCAGCTTACATTGCCGTCTTGATTAAAATTGTTTACAGAGCTTCTCGAATAACTCGCGTAATGACCCGTTCGCAAAGAACACGCGTGACAAACTTCATATCGCTCGCAAAAGCCGCCGCGAAAGTGACGCGTCGCTGGAGATAGTTATGAAAACCGTTACTTTTCAATTAAACGGAATATTCAGATTATTACCCGCCTCGTCAAAGCTGAAACGCGCGATATTCCGATGAAACTTCCGTTTCGAAAGTTTTAATCCATCTAAATATAAACGCTCGGAATATCGAGGCAGAGCGAAGAACCTTTGGTGAGCTGGATATAGGTGGCCAGAACAGAAAGGCTGTAAAACCTTTTGACGCTGCACGCATAGGTCGATACGAATCAGTGTGGGCGTTTCACAATTTGCCGTTCTGAGTCGAGCATGAAAATGAGCGATATGCGCAAAATTATATTAAAGCGCCTTCGGGCCTACATTGTCGCGCCTTACGTCATTGCGATTCGAGTAATGCGTATGAATCAATTATTTTATAAAACCGTATAAAGCTCAGAATACGTGCCTCGCAGTCCTCGATTATATTTCGCGCTCTCTGAAATGGCTGCCCGTAAAAGTTGAGAGCCCGATACTCGAAGCAGACAGCATTTGAAGGTGCGTATACTAGTTCAGCTACACAGAGGACGAGAAAAAATCGTTCGACGTATTCCCGTTTGCAATGGCAGCGCACACGATCAAAGTGAATATTGCTTCGCGGGAAACGTCGATTGTTCTGAAAGAAGCTTCGATTGATTTTTTAACACATTATTCAAATTCAATATAATGAGCTCGCGTAAAGCACGAATAAAAACGTCATTCGCTAACAAACAGCCTGTACATCTGATCCGTCATCTTCCTGCATAACGTGAGCATCAATCATCGGCAGTACATATGTGTCGTAGATATTTCATTCGAAGCGTACCGCATGCTCGAGAAGCGCCTCGTAAGCCAGCAGCACGGACGCTGAGTACAAAAATAAAATCGAAAATAAAACGAAAAAGCCAGTTCGAGTAGGCACGCAGCGACTCGCCGCTGCATTAAACCTCCTTATAGAACAGCGACCGCCGCGCGCTCGATCGGGCAAGAAGACGCGCAGCAGCAACAACGCGTGAAGTTGATTAATCCTCGGCGTTCGCAGTCGTTCATCAGGAGCCGCAAAAAGACCGCCGATAATCGAGCTGGCCGACTCAACTCTCTCTCTCTCTCTCTCTCTCACCTACAAAGCGGCTTTCGGAGACGGGCGTTAAACGCGTCTGATTCACCGGACTTGTAAATAGCAGCGCGCGGCCCAATTCGCGAAGAAGATGACGCGCGCGCGCCAGTGAGAGGGAGTGAGACGTTCTATACGCGTTGCGTTTTGTAAGGCGAGAAGAGGATGCTGAGGGAGAGAGAGAGAGAGAGAGAGGGAGAGAGAGAGAGGGAGGAATGTATCGGAAAACGACGGATGTTGCACATAGTCGATAACTGAATTTTGAACTGGGGGATGACAGTCCGGGTGCAGGTGCAGTGATGAAGCCTTCGTTTATTTTTGATTTTTTAATTTCGTTGCAAAAGACTGTTTCAAATTAAGCCAGACGCTTCGTTTTTCTAAACTGCGCCTTATTGGGCTTTGGAAGCGAATAAAACGCACAAAAATATCATGGGGGGGGGGGGGGGGGACTAGTGATTCGATTTCATGTTCAATCCTATCATCTGCACCTGGAACTCAATGTTCGATTGAGTGCATCGAAATCTTTGAAATCCAGAGCATTTCAAAATTGATAAAGTTATATTATAGATGCGGAAAGTTCGAGGTTTGAAAAGTCATAAAGATAGAACAATCTGCAAAGGCTTATTTTTTCAATCTAAAAGACTTTTCTGAATAACTTTCGAGTAAACCGATCGAGAAAGCGCAATTGCTCTGTCACGCGTAGGAAATAGCGAAGCTTTGTAATCGCAGATACAGCCACCAGTCGCTTTTGCTCCCGCAGATGCGCTTTCCTCTTCCCGCGGCGAGATGCTCTGATTGACGTTTCGAAGTCGAGCCGCAGTTACTGCTGCAGCTGCTCACCTTTATATAGGCATATACTCGGCGCGCAACTTGCCCTGCTGTACGAGTAAAAGACGAGTGTACGTGTACACGCATCACTATAAAGTGTACGTTTCAAACTTCACGCGCACGCGCCGAGAGGAGTTTCGGCTCCGGCTTTGCTTATTTTTCGCTTTTCCGAGCTGAGAAGGAGTCTCGGAGTGCGCGCCATAGAATTCTGAAGGATATCCGCGATGGGATTTTGCAGTTGAATAATTGGACGGAAAATTAGTTGGCCTAATAGACTGCTAGTTGTGTGCACTCTATTTCGATGTTAATAATGCAAGATGCTTGTACTGAATGTTCTGGCATGTCCTCAACTAATATGTTGTGGAGAGATTAACACACTTGACAGTATAATAGTGTTTAGTAATATAGCATTTAGTAATACAAAATCGATGCAGTAAAACATTATACGATACTCGTGACCTAAGTAACACTTCTGCACGGCGTAATTAGGCTACTTATTAGGTCACACGTATTGCTATAATATGTACTATTCATTAAATTCAAGCATAATATCCCATTATGAAAGTTAGTATAAAAGTAGTCTACTGTACGTTTGGTTTGTTAATTCCCTTTTTTATATAATGCATGAATCAAATTCATATTTCACCGTGTACTACAATTCGAGTCATTGTAACCGAAGTATTTGAATGGTAAAAACATCGACTCGCTTCCATCGCTATTCATAACAATGTATACGATGCCGATTTGAGTTGAAGTAAGTTATAAACCGACTTCTGCATGCAGTCTGTTGTGTAATGCGCGTCTGAGCATATGGAGCTTTCTCCACTTTGCCACACGCGCTTGCGTGACTTTGATATAACTGTTTAATGGGAAAGACATCGGCAAGACGAGAGAGATGCATATTTCTGTTGCAGGAGCTTGACAAGATACCTCAGCCACATGCCTACGTGGTCATGTACTCGGTGATCGACAAGGCGTCGTTCCAGCGAGCCGAGGATCTGCTCTCGCGACTCCACGAGCTCGACATCCGCGGTCGACCCGTCATCCTCGTCGGCAACAAAATCGACCTCGTGCGCTCGCGAGTCGTCTCCTCGCAAGGTGAGTTCGCCCTTTTTTCTTGTGATTTTCTAATAGCTATGGTCGTACAAAAGTATATTGAGAACAAAATAATATCCCGTTTATATATATAGTTTTAGAAGCCGTGATTTTATGTAGCCGTAGATAGTTATGTAGGCTCTGTACCGACAAGTTAATACTCCAAGTTCGAATGACAATACACCGTCTTTGATTTGTTTTCCACTTTCACGTAACGCAATACACGCATACTTAGCGCCATTATAGAAGCGGCTTAAAAGGTATCGACCTTTTAAAACGTCGCGCGTCATGTATACGCTTGAGTGTTTTGATTGGAAAAATATTATAGCCTGTCAGTTAAGACGATATTATCGTAAAATTGCATGTACGCATTTTTGCGTGATTTAAACATGAGTTCTGGCGTTGTATGACAAATCGATAAAGCAATACCTTTGATTATGAAAAAAATCGATTCCAATGTTAACGATTGCTTGGTATGCAGATTTTTTTATTTCATAATCGCACAACTATAATTATATGAACGCGAAAGCTATTAAAAATTGAGCTCAAATTGCCGCGAGATCACCAGTAGAAATGTATTCCTCGTATAACATACTCACAAAGAGCCGCGGCGATATCAAAGAAACGCTAGAAATGAAGGTTTTAAAAAATTGCATTGCACACGTCCTTGCATTGCATAATTAAAATTTTCAATAAAGCAGACGATATAATATGTAGACTCCAGACTGGTTTACATCAAAACTGTGTATGCATGAAGCTTAGAAAGCTCTTCGCGCTTATTCAGTTTACTCCTAAGTTTATGCATACATCTTTGAACAGCGGGCTCGGGCAAAAAAGGCTTTGTGATGATAACGAAGTGAAACTTTCGCAACGGTTTTCACATTCAATTAGTTGACAAACGAACAAGCTTATATCCAGTTCGAAATTGTTTTCACGCACGCTATTATAATACTACCTTTCATTGGATTTAAATAATGTATGAAATAAACGAGAGTTTAAAACACAAAATTAATCAACGATATCGTAATTAAATTACCTCAAGCATTGCGTTTCTGTGTCCACAGATGGCAAGTGCCTGGCCTGCACCTACCGCTCCAAGTTCGCGGAGATCTCGGTAGGCATAAATCACAACATCGACGACTTGCTCGTCGGCATTCTCAGCCAGATCCGACTGAAGGTCAGTCAGAGCCAAGCAGCCGGAGCCTCGGGCTCGAGCGGCGACTCCGAGCACTGGTACAAGTCCCGAGGAGTCGTCAGGGCAAGCATGAAAGCTCGACAGATGCTCACCTGGCTCTTCGGCAAGGAGGACCGCAAGTTCAAAAACTGCGAGAACCTGCACGTCCTGTAATTCTATACCTATACTTTTGCTTCGATGCACCTGGAGTGGGAGCTTGAATGCTCGCTTCACTTTTTCCGACCCGTATGCAAAGCTTTCGACTCCGAACTCATCCCGATGGGTTTCAGGAAATGCCGCGGAATTTATTTTGCAGTTCTGGTCAAGTGCGGTGCTCAAGCTCTTACTCCACGTACTTTTTTTCAGAAAAAAAGTTCAATCCAGCCGGCTATGAAAGCTTTCATTTGAATCCCGAAGCGAAACAGATCTGATGCCTTGAAAAGTCTTCTCTTTCTTATGAGTTGAAAATATATACGTGTCGTGTTATTGAGGCAATTATTAAAAAAATGTACGTAAGCTTACGTTTCGAGGCTTATTTAAGACAGTGAAGACGTAAAACGTGACTTCGCGATCGACCAGCTTTCGGTGTTCGGTGAAATCGAAAGCTCAACATTGACCGTATTTAAAAGTATGCTATAGAATGTAGCCGAGCGACAAGCGACGAGTGAACGGTAAATTTATACCGCTGGACTTCTGCAAAACACATTTATATATATATATATATATATATATATATATATATATATATATA
>QLSS01000046.1:941955-973306 GCA_024372645.1 Trichomalopsis sarcophagae | reverse complement strand
TATATATATATATATATATATATATATATATATATATATATAGATAGATTTATATATAGATTCGTATCTACTATAATGAATTCTTATGAAGAAAATATTACAAAATGCACTAAAAAAATTACTATACCGAACTTCCATGTAATGTATGATTTTTTGAAGTTTCAGCGACATTTCTATAAGACTATATTATACGTATAGGTTTTAAGCGAACGGCCAAAAACCTGCAATAGGTATATATATGTACGATAAATATAATATACATTAAGGATCCGCAAATTCCCTTACCTAGCCGACAGCATACACTTCGTTTAATTTATTTATTTGTGAATAAGTATAATTATCCGCGTAGTGTCCAATTCTCTAATACTTTTCAATTATTTTTACTCGACTATTGCAACTTCTTCTCGTATACAGTTATAAACTACGATTAAGTCACGTGGATGAATAAACTGTAAAATAAAGAAATGTGTCATATATGCAGGCTAATTTTCATTGTATAACGCAGCTTCGTCTTAGGCATCCCCAACCAGACCAAAGAAATCGTATATATCTGTGAAAACTACATGGTCGCAACGTATGTGCCCAAGAAAAGTGACAATCGCTGAAACTGCAGTATACAAGGCAGCGTAATCTTCTATTTTTCTGTTTGCGCAAAAAGCCTGTGACTTTACGCATAAATGGTTATACATGTATATGGATCATTAAATTTCTATACTTCTATACCGTACAATCAAAAGAAAAAATACAAGACAAAAGTTATTCTGACCAAAAACTAATCGAGCTGTACGTTTTGAAAGGTTAAAGTCCTTGTATATTTTGTATAAGTAGGATTAAAACACAAACGTGACCACTGCACTGTTTTTTCAGACGAATACTCGACGAATGTTTTATCTTCTACTTCAAGATGTAATTGTAAGATTTTCATAAGACAATAAACGTGTACATTTTGTTGAAGCGCGCACGTATCGAATTATTATAAATATAAACTAACGCGATCTTAAAGAACAAAATAATGTTATTATGTGCAAAACTGTTCTTGAGCTTCGTTGTACGTTGATTTTCGCGAGTGTAAAGTGCGACGTACGTTTGTTTTTTGAAGACAAAGAATAAAAGCGTTTTAGATTTTTCATTATACGAAAACTTTTATTAAGACATTATACAAAGTTTGACGGTAATTAGGTATGAAACGAAAAAATGCAACACATAATTATATATACATTTAATATTTATATCATATTAATATGACCGATGATAAAAATCAAGCGAGACCGAAACGTTTCTATTTTGTAACTTTTCTTGTACAAGGAGTTTCGCTTTTACATCTGTAAAGGAACAAAAACAGGAATTGTTGAAGCGATTGTATGTTAACCGAAAGCGAAAAACTATATAATATTCAATCAAAATTATAACTACTCCGTTTTATCAAGAAAATAAAACCGTTTACAATATAATATATAGGAAATATACATATATTTATGTTAAATGTAGAAGCAAGCAAAATGCAAAAAAAAAACACGGGATCAAGCTGAAGTTTATAAAAAGATTTTGACGTTTTGAAACTGAATATTATAATATGTATAAGACCATGTTATGTCGACGCATATATATAAATCATATTCATATACATACAACATGACCGGAAAAAATTGCGTTATTTTAGGATGTAAAGAAATACAGGTAGCGCTAAAGCGTTGCGAACATCGTGTATACGACTGTATTGTACAATATAAACCATGAAAGAGCAGAAAAGGCTAGAGCTTGAGTAATCGATGCATCATACATTACCTTCCTGCACACATGTCCCGCTGTCCGGAAAGCCTTAAAAATTCATAAATCTTCATCGCTTCGCTTATCACCCCGATCTCAAACAGCAAAAGAATCGTAGAATTGTGTATATAACATTCTGGAAAATTCGATTTTTAACTTGTTTCCGTTGCTGCGAACGTGCTGAAAATGGGTCGGGCTTTTATTTGCAGTCTAGAATAAACCTCAGCTCCTTTTTGCTTGTTCCCCGCTAATTGGAAACAACACACTCGCGCTCGAATAAACAAGGATTATGCAGCCCAGTTTAGTCGTTAGCGAGAATGGCGTTAAAATGCGTTGAAAGAAAAAAAAACTTTGTCATCCGCAGCTTCGGCAGATAAACATGTCGCAAAACATCCTTACCGAAATTGCCGCGTCGCAACTTCATGAATCAGCCGCTACAGTCATGCATGGGCTTTATGCCATGTTCTCGAGACGAAAGAGAAGAAGCGGTAATAACATCACTTCGTTTCCCCTCGGCCATTAAGAAATAGGGGGCGGCTTCCCTATATATGTATACGACCTATATAGGTCTACATACATGCACGCTGATAAAAACAGTGCGGGGGCGGGGGGGGGGAGTCAAGCGTACGTGTAGCGCGCAGAGTTATTGGGCCCTCGTGTATCTGCATCCTCTAGAAATTCATACATGCGCTGCGTACACATATACAATGTATATGAGTAGAAGCGCAAGTTGGTGTGTGGCATATGTTGACAAGCTAGACGGATGCGCGCCCTGACCTGCAGCTTCGCGTAATTTTGTGATGCATTAAGGCTGTCTGTATCTATAATGGTATCCTTTTATACTCATCAAAATTCAATACATCAAGGGTGATGAAATATTGTTTAGGGGATCCTCTCCTCTATATACAATGTTTTATCAACTTTAATAAACTGAATTTTCCAAAATTTTCGTATATTTTATAACCATGTTTTTGTGAGTTGGAAGCGGCGCAAATCGAATACATATCGTTATAGAATGTCGGTACAAGCGGGGATTCTCTTCTCAAGCGTGCCAATATAAGCGTGCGGGGAACGGCTATTACAAAATTCATATGTAGCTGCGGCGCCTAATGGTTATGAGAGCTTGACTTTATTGTCTTGGAAATGGCTGGGTGGGACTATATAATATCGTCGCTCCTTACGAAGAGTAGCACTGTTCAAATTTCCCGTTATAAGTAGCACAACTCATTTGACGTACGCTAGACTAGCACAACTGAAATTTTAACCAACGAATATCTATAAAAATTTTCCGATTTTTGCGAAAATGTCCCTAATGAACATTTTTAAATGTTTACAATTTACAACTTTTACCGAATTTAAAATTGTTTTCACAAATACAATAAATTTACAAGCATTTTTTTAGAAATTTTCGAAACTTTTTAAAACTTGGAAGTTTGTCTGTCTTTGTGCAAGATTTTCATGAACTTAACTTTAACTAACCCAATAATCCAATAAAAACGTAAAATACTCACATTTTAAGTAATATAAGTAGCGAGTTGTGCTAGTTTTCGTTTGAAAATTTTAACTATGCTAGTCTTCGTACGGAGCGACGATCTGTACATGAACAGGTTTTTTTGTAATATAATTCATTGCTCATACGTATTCGCTATAATTTTCCTTAGGGACCATGAAAGTTGCTCACCCTAAAGGATTTGCATGCCGTTGCAGAAGCCTTTGATGTTATTGAAAAAACAATCTCACATCAGTCAGACACGCGTGCTTACTCAACAACACTAATATATAAGCTGCGCACAAGCCAATTTCGTACAATGCGTATACTGCACTCGAGAGTCGAATGGGGCCGCAAATCTTCATCTGATGCGAACCCACACTGACTACTCTATCCATCTATAGGTATCTGCTCACGACAACAAACGCAGGTCGCGTACATGTACACCCACCGATAATTAGATACTCAAAGGCGCTAATTATGCGACTGCCTAATCAAAAGTCCAAAGCATTCATCGATACGTATACCGATATTACATGCACCATATAGCCAAGTCCTACGGCTGATCAGTCAAAGTGGCCGCGCCTCTAATATTATCGTATAATTTCCCGAAAACGCATTTGCACGCACCTCGATTTTCAAGGCTGCGAAAGACGATTTAATGCAGCGATTACTCGGAGGATTAAGCGGCTCGACGTGCGACGCCCTTTTGCGTGCAAGTCGAGCCGCTGCTAGTGTGAGGAGAAGAGGAGTGGGCGCTGCAATTTTTTTCCCGCCAAGGGTGTGGACTTTTTCTTCTTCTTTTATACGAGCGCGATGTCCGTCGTTATATATTGCTCGATGAAGCAGCTGATCGGGTGTAATATTTTTTGCTCCTCAAGCCACGTTGGATTTTCAGCAATTGTGGGATGACAAATCAGCAATCCAGATGAATGTGACACGTTTCATGTATAACTTACACTAGAAGTTAAAGTCAAATACCTACTATCCAAAACTGTGCATACATGCTCCAATGTTACCGAAGCTTTTTTAGCACTTTTAGTCAAATAATGAGGCTAGGATTCATCATTTATATACTTTTGGTTGAGAATATGGTAAAAGCTCACAATACGGATCTGTCTACTCGTCCTAAATGGAATTCTAAATATTAAACATTTTTTCAACTGCCTCTTACAAATGCAACGCGGACATTCTCCATCATGATTGTAATTCAAACAAGGTAAAAAAAATTAAATTTCTACTATCTGCAGCGGCCGATCCATAAACTGACTTTGCACATGACACACGACGATAATGCACCGTCTGCCGTTGCATAAACTTGTGCAGCAGATGTTCGATAAGCTTCGTGTAAACCCTCCGTGCGCATATTGCCAGTTATTTATACAGAATTTTTCAACCGCACTCACCGTTGATAAAACGCTCGTGTCAAATTATTCGTGAAAAAATAAAGCGAAATAAGGAACTTAATTTTTAATTTAACTTTGCGGCTAAACGAAGCCGAAAATGCAAATGAAGTCCTTGCACTCTGTAAAGGGAAACTCATTATGAAGCAGTTAACAACATTTTCTATATAAAAGTCGAGAAGAAAAAGGAAAGGCTACAAGAGTGGGGCGAACGAACAAACGCACTCCAGGGATTATTTTTAATAAAATTTTATTTACTACGGGAGATTTTCTAAGAAAATTTAACAAATAAACTCTATGCTCTGTTTAATACTAAAATTATCACAATGAATTTCACTTAAGCCCTGTCTCGAAAAAACCCTGGATAATAATTTATAATTTGTCGACTCCAAGAATTCAGTCGTTTTTCGTGCGCTATGTACGCATATTGTTCTCAATAAAAATCATTACACCGCACCATTGCAAAAGGTATGAAAATTGCTATAACAAATAACTGTTGCAATGTTTATTATTTATTCAACGCAAAGACGATTTTTTGAAACAGCAAAGAGATGGAAATCTATGGAATCATCATGAACAGCTGGAAAATGCAAAATATTATGAACACATTTTTATAAAACATGGATAAACTCTTAAAATTATGTTACGATTAAAAATTGTATTTGTGCTTTTGCTTTGAGAGAAAAGAGAAATTAAGTTAATATTTACAAAAATATCATAGACAACAAAATGCAGCCCATTAATATATTTCTTCTTATTATGCTTTCATTGATTCCCATCAGTCTTAATCAAATTAGATGTCGTCATCTCACTACCTACAGTATTGTGCAACGCAATATAATCATTATACGTTTATAATATCGTTAGTTAAATACGACGAGTACAATTGCCATTTAGAAGCTAAATTCATATGCATCATATAGCCATTAAAAACTAATGTGTGTATTTTTGCGATCCACTCCGTCGTTCGTCTTTTGACAGAATTCAATATGAACTTACATGTATGATTTTAAAATACGCCATCAGCTATTGAATTGCACCTATTTTTACAAAATACTTCTACCGGTTTATAACGTTTTTTTCGACCTCGTGAATTTGCCAATTGCATCCAATAGAAAAAAGGTCTTGCGAAATTCTTCCTTTTAAGTATAAAGGATTAAAAAATATAATTTCGTCTCGTATGTACACCTGAAAATCTTGTATAAAAGCAATTTACAAAAGATATTACAGCAAGCGTTTCATGTCGATAGTATAATCTGTCAAGTACAAAACCATAATAATCACTTTCAAAAGCAATCGCTTGTAAAAAAAGACGCTCTTTGTCGGCAAATACACATAATTGTTACCCTGACAAATTGCAGTTTTCTTATAATACAGAATTAAATCGCTCCAGTTTGCATTCGTATTTCTCTCACATTTAGTTATTATATGTACAGTTGAATTTAAAGTAGCACCATATTTTGTTTGATTCGATCAATCGTTTTTACACGCGTCTCTCGAATTGCACAGTATAGCCGTTCTCGTGTCGCCTTTACTTTTATTCAGTTGGAATGATGATTGAGGTTTCAAGTTCGATGAAATTCACATAAAAAACCGCATGAAATCCGTTAATAAATTAGTCAGAGTGATGTATAAAATTCGATTAAAAGCATACGTAAATGCAAATGCGCGATCATCATAATTAATACCATGTCCGCACAAATTGACGTTTAGTATGCACATTGCATACGTGCACACGCGGAACTCGTTCTCGTCAAATAATCATTTTCGCATAAACGCCTTAACGTTAAAAAAACGCAAATAAAGACGTTTTCATTGTGAATAAATTTGTCAACAAAAAGTTACAAAAATATCTCATCGAAATCCTCTATAAATTTTCAAAACTTAGTCACAGATACGCTCGCCTTCATCCGAGCCACAAAATCAACATCCCTACACATAAATTAACTAATCAAAGCCAGCTACATCTTACGTCCTAAGAGCACCGCATTCAAATTTAACATCCCTCTATAATCACACACATACAAACATGTGCGCGCGACTTCGAGTTTGCATAAGGCCATCTGATATTGGGTATATAAGTTCGTTGAACTCGCGCCGAATCCTTATGCAAGAACGGTCAGAGGAGACGAGCTGAGGTTGATTCGGTCGGTCGTGTCGGGTTGACGCGGCCGACGAAACAGTCCTCAGAGTAGACAGAAGCAGGATGGATTCGGTCTTGGCTCGGGCTGCATCCGACGCGTGTAGACCTTCAGCAACTGACGGTGGACCCTGAATTACAGAATTTTATTTTAAGAAACTGATGGGTTGTAATATTATATTGCTTCATCTATTAAAGTTTGTGTATATTGTTCAGTGGTAACTCCTTTGTGTGGCAAGACGAGTTTTTCTCATTTTTGATGATAATAAATTTATTAGCAAGTTATATTTCAGCTAAACAAATACACATATCGTTCAGGACGATTTAAAAGTTAAATAAAATGTAAAGTCCCTCGATTCTGTATTGAGTATTCCACAAATTGATTTTTTTATTTTTGCATCAATTCCCAAACGAGCGAGCGTTCATATATTGACTTATAGTTCTAGATAATCAAGCACGATTCTGCTCTGTATGAACAATAGCATTCAAAGTCTAGCAATCATATCCTCTAACATCACTTGCAATTTTAGTCGTAGGATTATGTGCGACGACAATAATCACAAACAGCAATACGAGCGCCAAATTAATTAAATCGCGAATGCAGCTCGCGGCGCTCTTTCACGCTCGAATAAACGCGATATCGCGTTAGCTCTTCTGAGAACACGCTGCGTGTATAGGTATGGGAGACCGCACGTATTAACGTTTAAGCGTATACAGTTCCGGATCCGCGTAATATGCGCCACGCATTTTTATTTTAAAAAGAGTCTGGAGCAACGC
Organism: Trichomalopsis sarcophagae; assembly: GCA_024372645.1. NCBI lineage: Eukaryota > Metazoa > Arthropoda > Insecta > Hymenoptera > Pteromalidae > Trichomalopsis > Trichomalopsis sarcophagae. The sequence goes on along the minus strand of QLSS01000046.1, from coordinate 965,730 downwards.
TCGCACAAAGCCGCCTTTTATTTCGGTTTAATGAAGATTTACGACGAGTTCTCGAGGCTCATAGTTTTACGGCCGCCTTCCTTAATTAAATGCTTGAAAAGTAATGATGTTTGCTATAATGTGTAGCGAAAGTGGCTTTTGTTCATTATAAAGTTTCGAAACGACGTTTCGCTGCTCTTTTGTTTGCTTTCAAACTTTATTACAGTGTGACAATTGAAATGGCATTAACGAGCGTTATTTTTGAATTTCCTTAGCTTGTACTTATTACCGACTCAGACTGCTACTATTTGACAAGTTTTTGTACTGAGTACTTTACTGCCAATTTTGTGCTTTTCCTCTTTCCAATGAGAATACATTGCATATTTTTCTCTTTTGCGCAAATAAATATCTTGCCGTTTTCGCACCGTATTAACCCGCTTTTAACGTTCAGAAACTTGACTAATGTTCCCGCAGCTGGTTTAAAATACGCGTTTTAATAAAGAGACAGAAACTAGTCGAACTTTCATATTTTTAATAACTTTATACAACCAGAATTTATAATGCGGGTTCGAGATAGATAATCTCATGAAAATGTGCGTAAATGTAGTAAATATCTCACGATATTTTTTATCTATTTTTAACAATCTGTACCTGATCTTAACGCTGGAGGCATCGATGACCTCGCCGTCACAGTTCCACACACTCAACGCCGAACTGCCCAAGTTTGAACGTGGTCCAGTTGTGGTACTATTTTCGTAAGACTGCTGTCGCTGTTGTTGATTCGAGCTTGGATTCGACGCTTTAAAGGTGAATTCGCGGGCTCGATAAACTTCCACGAACGGCAGGTCGTACTGTTGTCGAGAAAAAAGAAAGCGATTATAAAAAAAAATTATAAATTTACTGAGAATTGTTATCAAAAAGTGTGAGATTTTTCGTTTTGCAAAGAAACGAAATGTTCTTGCATAAAAACCGGTCGGACGTACGAGCGATGTGTACGACGAGGCATTGACCGTTAGAAACAGTTAGGACACAAAAGGAATGACGAGAGGCATGTCAATTAGTTACCAGCGTCTTGTCCTTGCTGCTGAGCCTGAGCAGCATGCGTATGTTGTTGATGAGCGAGGTGTGCCTGACGAGGATGACGTCGACGCAGCCGTCGCCTATGTGACAGTGCGGACTGAATCCCATCGGGCTCTTCGAGCAGGCGCACGAGATGTTCGCCCCGTTCACCATGAAGAACTTGCCCCTGACCGTCAGCAGCTCTGCAATTTGTCAAGGTTTCTTGTGTAAGCGTTTATCGTAGTACTGTGCGCTGTCGTGGAGTCGTTTGTCATTGTTGGGGATAGTTTCTCCTGACAGGCTGAATTGCAGAGACGCTTTTTATATTTCCTTCGGGGCTCAGTTCAGGGTTAATTGAATGTGGGATCGAAACTGTTTGATTTATCCGTTGCATCGACGCTTATTTCGACCGTGTATCAGGCATTTATTTTGTTATTATTATCTTAAGATAGTGGAGTGGCTAAAAATGCTTTCAATATACTTATAAACATTACTATTATGACCTGAATTATATACTAATAATAGATAACCGAACGATAAAACACTATCAGTCCTACTATGTATACATACAGACAAATTCTCAAATCCAATTGCAAAACATAAGTTGCTAACGAATGGCATAAGCCGAGCAATTTTGCACAGTCGAAAGAGTCGAAAGAATCGCTAGTCAAAGAGAGAAACGTGCAGTCCCAGAACAGCTTCGCCATCATAATCGAATACATCAAACGCAGCGAAGTCGATTCCTTTGTCCCTCCTATACCCGGGGGATTACATTCTCCTCATTCCGTCGAGCGAAGCCATTTCTCGCCAGGCCGTCGATCAATACACGCATCATTTCTTCGTCCTTCCGGCGTATACACACACACATATAGATATATATATATATATATATGTGTGTGTGTGTGTGTATGTATGTATGCGCACTTGTGGAGCAATTCGGAAAGAAGAGAGTATACTATTAAGAGGGTTTTTTTAGTTGGTCTTTTGTCGAGGGATCACTATTTTAAAGGGACAACACGTGCGGTTGAAAATGAATTCTTTGTGGAAACGTTAGAAATAGTTCTCAAAGATTTTTTATATATTATAGTTATTACCAGAAGGATCCGTATTATAAATTACGAATTAAAACCCGTTAACGAAAAATATTCACAGCATCAAAACTGTATGATTACAATAATTTTAAAAAGCAAATCATTTTTTTTTTTTTTAAATAAAAAGGATAAAATTTGTCCTTTTACGTAGGAAGATTCAGGTCAAATCATTCAATGATGTATTTCGTTCGGACGAATTCGTATTACCTCGCAATCATGGAATCATCAAAAAAGCGTAAGTATACACCAATAAATATGCCTATGCAGAGGTTACATGACGGGAACACAATACCAAAGTACGCGGCGGCATAACCTTCTACATTCATTCGAAAAATTCTCACGGATGCGCGAATTTGACAATTTAATTGGTCTGCAAAGGCTGCATTTAGCGCCGTTCGCGTGTATCCTTCAAAACTAAAAGTAGACTCTCTTAAACGACTGAAGAAATTGTTCACTGCTAACTTGTTCTCGATGCACATTGATTTTCTTTTGAACTGTTAAAGATTGTGCATGTTTCGATCTTTTTTCATGAAAGCGGAGTAGATAGGGTTTTCTCACTATCCTATTCAAACAAAATTGAGGTTTGACGTAAAGTGTTAAGCGCTTCTTTGCGAAATTATACTCTTTGAAGATTTACGAAACGTCAATTAGTTGCGGTGACTTTTAAATCTAGATTTTTGCCACGTGTGTTTTCTTAAATATAGACTTTGTGTTTGCTTCGCGGAATTCCTTTTTCTCATCCATCATGTATCCAAGTAATACAGAGTTTTCCTTTTTTTTGTTACAATCGTGCAGAGATAATAGCAGAAATTAAATTCCAAGCGAAGGATCGTACTACGAAGTATCAAAGACGTGTATCGACTTACTGTTATCGTCGGCCGTGTCGTTGTGCGATATCTCGATACAGCGCGCGCAGTTTTTGGTGCACCTCTCGCAGGCAGCCGGATGTCCTGGATCGGACAGTAGTACTACTTCTCCCTCATAGCCCTTGTTGGCTATGATTTTTTTAAAGCCTGCAATACGAAATATCGGCGAAGGTTATACAAATTTTTTGTGTAAAAATAATAATACGACGAACCTGAACACGACTTGTATACCTATGATAAACACTCAATTTTACAACTCGAATTTAGCAACGATTCAATATTCAAAACAAACGCTCACCCGAATAGTCGTATCTCTGCGGTCCCATCCACCTGAACTTCTCGCTGTCCCTGATGACATCGCCCAGATATCCGTAGCTAAATATACTCGCGTAAATCCTAAGTAAATTTTTTTCGTTGTGGACCGAGGAGACGTCCAGTCCAGCTGAGTCTCCGAAGACGATGTGTATGACGGCAGTCTCGACGTCGGTCGTGCCGTGGAGACTGTAGGCCAGGGTGTCGGTGCTGCCGCTGGGGATGACGCCCACTGGAAGAGTCGGCTTTGGCAGCAAGACGTCTGGGTCGTTTAAGTCGATTCGCTGATCGCGGGCTGTGCGTGCGATCAGACCGTTAAAAAGCTCGGCGAACGTTCCGTCGCCGCCTACGCATACCGCAGCCTGAAACATCATTGTAAACATTTTTTTTCTTAATAAACAATGTGAGGAAACATTTTAAATAGATTCTCTTTCACGATCGGCCCGCATGCTTAAATATTATATATCTTGATTCTACATTAGAGAATCGTGCATTGGATTGGACGCAATGGATAGCCACTTCAGACGACCGAAAATCCCATCTCCTATATATTTACCAAAGGAGAAGAGAGAGTTCAAACAATAGTGACATCCGATCGAACGCGTAGCCGTAATTCCAAACGGCTCAAATCATAGGATTATTCGGCCGTGATAGAGATCCGACTGAATACGTTTCATAATATAACGCAAGCGTATTATCACGTTTGTGGTTACGTAATCCGTAAAATGCAGTTGGCGTCAAACATTTCCTCATTCATACCTTCAAGCTCTGCAATCAAATTCAATTGCGATCTCGTCCTCTGAAGCATAAGCTACTCTTTACCTAAATTTTGATATTCCACTGCCTAGCAGCGATATCTTCTCTTTTTCAAAGTTGAAATCCTCGACGTGCGCGCGAGAGTCAACGAACTCTTATACACTGACGCAATGACGGCGCCGGTGATCCACGCTTCGATGTATACAGCCGAAGGATAAAGACGCAGAAAAATAACGAGGCAAACAAACGCACGGCTCGCAAATATTTGACGAGATTGCGTAACACTCGTGTATCCATACACGCTCGGGAGTATATAAATGTCCTTGACTCTCGCGGCGATTCTGGGCTTCTTTTCATCAAGCGCATAAGTATACCTCTACCTGGTCCGCCATTATTCGACTCGGATATTCGTGCATGTGCAATAGTAGCGCGCACGTCACAAGGTAGAGCTATTATTGACTTTTTCTTCTATTTTCCATAGCCGGTCGAGCTATTTTTAGAAGGCGCGAACGCGTGCGCCGACGCTGATTTTCGAGCCGCACGAAAATAAAGTCGAGGTGTGCGCGACTTCGTGCGCCGCGCGGTGAGTTATTGTGGAGAAAAATTGAGAGCGAGGACGCATCGTGCGCGATGTTATATGCTCATGCCTGCTTTTGATCATAACGCTGTGATTTTTTTCCCGCAGTTTTTTCGCTTTCTCATTTTACCAGTCATTTTACCTTTATTTGAAATTATCTGTATATAGAGGATAAGGATGAGTATGTATACATCATATTATAGAAGCTGCACCGGTGCGAATCCACTCGTAAAAGCCTGAGTGCGCTGGCCGCGGAAAATTGGTTGGCCGCTAAGTTTAAATTTGTTTTTGCCACAGTGAACGCGTACGTTAAGTTTTGCCTCATTGCAGTTAACAAGGGGAAATCGCTTGATCATGGAGACTGTGGCGCTTTGTGGGACCTCGAATAGATATCGTTTGTGAGTTGTTGAAAATAGATTGTCATTTATACAATAAGCAAATTTCCGTGATCTTATACAACCAATTTAGGATACAAAAAATAAAAATAGTCAAAGGATACAAATAATAAAAGTTTCAATTATAGCTTGATTATGATTGAGAGGAGCAAAATAATTCTATTAATAGTATCAAAACAACAATGCACGAATTCGCGATTATCATTCTGTGTACGACTGATTCATACAACTGTAATACCATCAGTATTATAAGCAGTCAAATGTCTGCAAAAGGCCTCATGTTCTTGTAACATTACAATAATGTGATTTTTTTTGTAAATTTCGGCTTCGCTTCGCTGTATTATATACCTATAGGTAAAACTGTCAAGGCTTATACAATGACAGTCATTAAACAGCCAGTCTAGACCCAAGGAAAATATTAAGGGAGTACTAGCGGTTTTGAATTAATCTTCAGAAAATTCTGAAATTTCGTACACTAGTATATTTTTATTTCAAACTCACTTATATAAATTTTTGGAAAGCTACACCAATCCAGTAAAAATATATTAATGATTTCATTTTTACGCAATCAACACGTCGCAATTTATAAAAGCAACTGTTCAGGTGTTGACGAAATTTTGAGAAATGAATAATGAATATCCTCTCTTAAAAAAGTGATGGGCTTTGTTGTGAAGCATTTAATTGAAAATCGGCCACCTGGTACAAGAATTAAGGAACGCGAATCAGAAATACAGATTTTATTATATAACCTACAAACGCTTCAAACTGTTGGCGCTAAGCAGGCAGAAAAATTTCAATGTTAATTATGACATGATAAGGTAAGATTACACGATAAATTTCCTAGTTTCATATAAATATGAGACAAATCAATTTTTATGGTTAATATAAGCCGATGAATAAAATTATTCTGACTCGCTCGACTATTACTCTCACGATTTGGCAACGTCTCTAGAGGTTAGGAAATCCGCGCTATTTGAATGATGCGCTAGGTATGCACAAGCGATACGGTTTCTATGAACATTTATATTGAAAGATATATACGTTATTTAATATCCCGAATAACTCATTCCCAAACTCGCACTTGACTGCAGGGGTACCGCTAGTACTCCCTTAATTAATATATGCATTTAACTAAAATATACAAAATTTTGAAAGTTCTGCAAAAGGCATAAAAATATGATAAATATGAAAGTGAATTACACGCCAAGAGTGTAAAAAGTGAATCAAAAGCCAAAAAGTGCCAGGTGTGCAATCATAAATACTTAATTATTTAAGATTGTTATATAAAAGACACAAATATTTTGTAGTATTTCAAATAAGTCATAGTTATATACTAGTTTTAGTCAAAATATTAAATTTAGGGAAAAAATACTTATTTAAGCACGATTTCAAATCCTTAATTTTTTTCTATAAACGTTATTATAAAATTAACAAAAGATACCCTAAACTGCTGTTCAAGTTTTAGTTCATCAGAATCGAAGCTGCGCGCTCATTAAAAAAAAACAATATCAAATATACATAAAGAGTCAGTACACGCGACCGATGTGCATGAGCAGCTATAATCTTGGGACTTCTATAGATAGATGCACAACAGCCCCGATCAACTTGATAAATTTTCGATCACCTTTCCTAAACTCGTTACTCGAACTAAACCTTCAACTATACGCGTCACACACGTATTGTACAAGGCTAATAAAACATAGTTGTCAAGCTGACCAATGATTCGACAAGTTCTGTTACGAGGCTTGTATCTCGCGTGCACGTTAATTTGCCCTTCCACCGCGAACGCGATCGATTTAAACTACGCGAACCAGCTTCGTTTGCACAACGGAGTTGCGCTTAAGAATATTTCTTTCATTTCCTCAAACTCATTTCGGCTGAAAAAGTGATGCATGTTCCGCTCGTTAAAAATAGTTCACCACAAGAGTAGTGAAGTGAAGTAGTGTAGTCTCGTTACAATTCTGCATCAACCAAAACGCGTTCATCAACTTTTCTTGCTCGCCGCTGCTGCTGAGCACACACTTCCTACGCAATTCACCGGACGACTCGCTGCAGCACGTTGCGCTACGAACCTCGGTTGCAGAAACGCTTAGATTTAGTGCAGACCCACTCTAGCTTGGCGAATTTTGGAGATTTTCAAATGCGAGAGGTTTTTGTAAGTTGGGTTCATAGGTTTTCGTGTAGGCCATTGTATTCCGTAAGTATAGAGCAATCGAAATGGTGCTTGTCACGATTTCGAACGCAGAATTTATTGAGAGATTCAGTTATGCAACCACGCGGTCAATATACGTTAAAAACGAATGATTGTTCTCTATACCTGATAACTGTCCAGTTCACAGTTGAGCAAGACGTCACGAATGTGTCCGGCACGTTCCGTGACGATGACCTTTGCCTCGACACCAGCTATACCCATTAGCGGTTGTACTCTCTTCTCCCAGATATGCAGTCCCTTCTTCTTGCCCCCGAAAGGGTTTACGAAAAGGAGAATCTTTCTTGGACGATGGGATAAATCTGAAAATTAAACAACGCATAACAGATTAATCTCATGCTTCCAATAAGAACAAAAATATTACATATTATAAAAGGTACAGTTTTTAACGCATTATACAGGCTTGCTTTTTTTATTTACCTACTCATTATTTACTCGTTAATCCACTTTTACGCTTTTGTGTACCCGCAAAACTCATATTACTGTCACGAAGGGGCCTTTGCGCAATGCAAATCGATCGGGAAAAATTAATTTCTGTTCGGATAAACCGAGGAATTGAAGGTTGATGCACGGCAGCGAACGGGCACATGGAAAGATATCTATTTTGTGGTCAAGGTTGACTTCCGAAGTTGCGCAACTTCGTCATTCATCTCTCGAGTATCCCATGTAACGTGCAGTAAATTTAGTACTTTACTTTCGAATCCAAGCATATAGACGATCGACGTCCTTAAACTTTAGCGCATTTTAATACCTCGTCGGTAAGTTGGTTTTGAAATTTTATGTGTATCGTGATTCGTGATAAATTCGATTTATAGGAGCATTTCAAGCGACGCTTGCCCTTAACCCGAATTCTCAAATACAAAATTTTCATATTAAAATTCCTCGTACATTATGCATAAGCGCGGCATCGTACTTTTAAGCATCGATTCATATACGAGAATTGCATTTTCAAAGGTGAAAATATAAGTAAGGAATGATGTTCTGGAAGCTTCCTTTTAGCACCCAATAACCGCGCAGCTTCTGACATCATGAGAAATAACAACAGTAACTAGCTGCCGGTATGTGCATACATGCATCGAACGTGTCGTCATTAGGTCAACAGTCGACACTGCAGTCGCTGTGACGCAAACTTTATTTTTATGATTTTGCAAATTTAAGTTGAGATTTTTTTCGCTCCCTTAACTGTCATAATACTATTGCTATTACCATACGACTTACTTATCATCCATACCTAAAATTACCGTTCATATATATTAAACTGAGTCCGCAAAGCGCAAGAGGCAAGTTTTTGCAGATAAATTTCCTCCCGTGGCAAATTGCGCAATGAAAATTCAGCGAACACCGAGAGAGAGAGAGAGAGAGAGAGAGAAAAAAAAAGATCGGCCGGAATCAAGGTAAACGACTCTGTCGCACGACTCCGATCAATAAAGGCGTATAGTGAAGCAAAAAAAAAACAAATGCGTCAAAAAGAGGAAGAGGATCAGCAACAAATCGAAGAATTGTTGTATTTTCGTTAAAAGAAAAAAGGTTTGGCTGAAAGGTATTCCTTTGTAACTTAAGTATTGCTTAGCATAATATTAAATTGGGTGTAGAAGGCAGCAGTACTTACTGGCGAGGTAGTTCCTGATGGTTTTGACCCACGACGAAACCTGCCTGGGATCGTCATGGTTCATGGTCACGCTGTGATGGCTCCACTTGTTCTTGGCTCCTTCAGCCGCATAGTGCAGTACGAAGCTGGTGGGCGAGTTAGGCGTCGTCGAGCTTGGCGACGTCGGCGCGGACGCCTGCGACTCCTTCTCTTTGTCCCGGAAAGCTTCGTTGCTGGTGCCCGTAGGACCGGAAACCCTCACGTCGTCGCCGTAGGTGGCCGTTAGAACGTCCGTCAATGGAAGCGTCCATCGTGCTGGAAGAATGGGAATGCGAAAATTCAAGGGTTAAACATTCTTGAATCCGAAACTTTCAGTCTGAATAAATAAATAAAGTAAATTATCCATCAATGGTTTACCTAATTTATATTTGTGCTATGTAAATAACAAGCGCGCTATAACATTAATTCCCGAACAAACGATGCTCGTGAACTAAATGAAAGGAAAGAAAAAAAATGGTCACGAGGATAATTATCCGAAGTGAACTTGAGTTGCCAGCGTTGTTGTATTCTAAAGTAATTTAAATAATCGTAGTCTGCCGTAGTCGAGTGAAGGTCGCGCGAGCCCGGCGAAGCGTGCATTCACACGACGTCCCTTGATATTTTCGGAATTTCTTGATGCGAGAGAAGAACGCTTCCACGCTGCCTTACAAGTTCGACCTGAGGTCAAAGCTTGCTTTAAATGCCTGAGTCTCTGGACGACGGAAATTTCGCTCGATCCTTCGCTAGTTTGTTGCTAGTTCTTCACCCGTGACGTTTCTTTACCGAGAAAGAGACTGCAGACAAGAGTCAAAAGAGTATATTTTTTGTGAATTTGCATACCAGAAGGAAGCTTTTATTAATGTATACTTCGAATGTTTCCGAAATTATGATCTCTTCCACCTGTAAAAAATACAATCCCTTCAACTCTCTAAAAGCTCTCTAGGCCAGCAGATAAACATCCATTGAGTAACTCTGACAAAATCCTCCTCTCTGTGAACTGAAGCAGAATTTACTTTTCTAAAATAACGACATTAACCGACTTTCATGTCATTAACATACCCTCCTGCATACATAAGTAATACTTGGCCTCGTAGAGTAAAGCTTTCAGCCTCTTCCCGGATCCCCTCAAAATTGAAAATACGAAAAGCCAATATTTTAGCGCTCATAAAAGATGTATCCCGGCGTCGAGATACGTGAGCGGCGCATCAATGTTTGCGCGGATCGTCGATTGCCCATTCGACACTGACTTATTATTAGGCGTTTCTGCCTCTCGAAGCAGCAGTTCAATGTTTTAAGAAGGCGAAATAACACGCTAAAGCCACTGACATTTGCAATTTTCTTTCGTTTCTTGGAAGAGACATGTATCATCATTGTTGTACGGAAAGTTTTTCAGGGCATTTTTAAAAAGTTGTTCCGAAATAAGCGCAAATGAATGATAAATTCAGAAGGATGATTTGAGTTTGTTTTCAAGCCAATAAAAATGTTACGAAGATACTGCGTGCTACGAATATGTACCTCATGTTTAGCATCGACCCAAACACTCGTAAATAATTTCTTAACAAAACTCGTGAAATATTTCCGTGTTGCGTGCGTCAGCCTCCCGCGAGATGATAAGCTCTGGGATTGTAATTTTTCACATGGCTGTCTGTTGTCGTTGGAGAAGAAAAAATTTCCACTTCTAAGCCTTAGGCGAATAATGAAGTACAGACGCAAATGTAAACACTCACATTACAAAAATACCGAGAGACCTGATGGTTTCTCGCAATTTCAATTTTTTTTCTTCACCGCAGATTCACTTTATGCTTCGGTTAGCTTAGCTAGTTAAGGTTACGAATTATGACTTGAGAATAGCGTCAAAACGCTTTGCGACCAAATACTATTAAAAAATGTGCCCACATTATATGAATTCTTAACAAATTACTTCATTGGCTGTTAGTCAAACGCGTTCATTGATCAATACAGAATGTAAATTACTTTGCTTCGGGCAGCAAAAAATTTACGAGTAAGTAGGTCGCTTGCGACAACAATATTTTCTTCTGTTGTCAATACCTCACCATTCCAGAGTAAATTACACCCATAAACATAAATGTACCTACACGTTTCATTTTTATTATCTGTGCCATTGTTCTCGCACGCGAAGTCGCCGCCTTTTTCTCGTCTCTAAATAATAATCTAATCTTCCGCGGTATGTTTGACAAGCACAATATAGAGGCTTCGGTATAATGAAATCGTGAGAGCGCGAAAATATTCACGTTACGTCAATTGCCTCGGAATTCAAAAATATAAACAAATTTAACTGCGATAACACTCAACGGCTCGTCTAACCTACGAGTGTTTTTAACTCGTCAACACGCCTTGTGTGCGCGCTCGCTGAAGTGACGCTCACGTGTATGCAAATTATAAATTAATAATTATAACGTAAGTTAAAACGTTACGATACAAGTGTCAAACAAATAACACAATTATTTTAGTTTATATTAAATAATTAGTTCCATATCTATATTGTCGTATTTTAGTTGCCTGTTTTGCATGCCCTTACGTCTTTGGACAACTTTTATAACGAATATAACTTAATTTTGTTTTTATAAGAGAAATAAACTTTCTATTATGGAATGTTCAATTAAAATAACAAATGTTTATAGTGTTATTTTGTATCAATAATTGCTCCAAGCACAGTACAACACTTTTTAAGCCATAGCCATAAAATTGATGGAAAAAACAAGCGTTCCTACTATTCCTGCGTGCGTTATACAGGACAAAAGAAATTAACCGTTATACACCGGTCTCATTTAATATCCGAAATTCCAAAAACTAGAGAAGGCAAGGACTCGACTTTCTGCAATTCAAACTGCTTTCCAAATCAATAATTTACAGCTGATTTAGCAAAAAAAGTCGAGAGGTATGAATATTTTCTCATGATATTTGAGCAAGTCACAGCCGACCAACTGAAACCGCGTTCGCGTGTTCTTTATTATAATATAGGTACAGGCCGACTATCAAGACACAAAGAAAAACGAAAGGTCTATAACACCGCAAAGCGGCCTCGATCCACTGACCCCAACGCGACAGTCGTTTTCAACAAAGAAAATTAGAGACCAGAGCGATATTTATCAAACTGCGGGTATAATAAAATTGTTTAACAACTGGCACTGCGCGATCAAACGCAAATCGAACTTACTTATCGAAATTCTAATGTAGCAGCACTTGATGCCACATGCGCTTTATTAGTTGACCAACATAACAGCAGATGTGTCTTACGAAATCACTTCGATCGATTTTAATTAGTGTTAATAAAATCTATAGGTGCATCCCCATGTTTTCGTCAAGAAATCAAGTGCAAAAAATCTCATTGCATAAATGGGATACTCGAAGGAAGTGTCGAGTGCCGACGATCTATTTCCAGTCCACATATGGCGGAGACTCGAAAGCCTACAACCGTCACTAAAAAAGCGGCATATCGAAGACACTCGCACGTCTCTTTCGCGCTCCCCCTCTGCATACAAAGCCCACGTGCGCGAGATATATACATTTAAATCACCTGCGACGGAGACTATAGGTGTAATAACTCAAGCGACACACCGAGTCAATTATCGCTTCGCGCAAGATTACGCCCTTAAAATATTCGACCGATTAAGGAAGGGCCCGTATTACGTATTACGAAGCGAGGAGAATATTATAATTATAATGTATGGGTACTTAATATTGACGAACGTTTTCGTGTAGGCGTGTGAGATATATAATATCGTGTTGCATAAGCGTATTGTGCGTGTGTTTGGTTTTTAATTAAATCATCGCCGGCGGAGCGATTTTAATTAGACCATTGTATTTGGTTTCGAGTATTCTTTTCTCGTCAGGGCTAATTGGACGTTACGACCGCTGGTAATATACATGTTGATTGGCTTCGTTCATTTTTTAAAGCGGAAAGTATTGAAAAGCGAGCGCAGTGGATCTCCAAACTAGTACAGCGAGTTCCATTGATCATTTTTTCATTTGAAAATAAAAACAATAAAAAGAGAAACTAAATGCTGACATGCACTCTACTCGAGAACTGTACTGTACTTATACATGTATACATTATTACGGTATTTTCGTTGAGATAAGATAAGGTTCGCCACAACTGTATAGTATACAAACACGGACGGTAATATTGCGAGAAGAAAGTTGGCTCAAGTCGAAAATTATCTTGGTCCGCTGCAGTGTGCCACACGCACTCCACAATCTCGCGTGAAAAATATTCGTAAAAGTCCAGGTAGCACTTATGACGGGCACACGTTTAGCCTCAGATAAGCACTTTCTCGGTTACTCAACATGCCGCCACTGATAAAACCGCGGTCGCGTCGTGTCGGCATATTCGCCAGTCGACCATCCGATGATAAATCCTAGCCTGACGAGTAACAAGCGTTATGGGTAAAACGTCAAATTGAAAGTATATAACTCACTGTAAGGTGGTCGCTCGGTCTCCCAGATCAGCGTGCCTTTGTGAAAATAAACCCTGCACCTCTTCTTCCTGATAACGAAGGTGCTGAGTAGCACCGTGTGGTACGACGGATCCCCCTCGTTCGCGTTCTCTTGCATCTCGTCTCTGTGTGTGTGTGTGTGTGTGTACGTACTTTTGCTTATTGTCTTCAATGATATCCTACACGGAACATTCAGTCTCGAGCGCGCTTTCTCGCCATCTCCAGAGCACGATCCCACGGGTTACTTCTGCGAAACGAGTAGACAATTAGAAGAGGGTTGGGGGGAAGATCGATTTTAGGGGCCGGTGAGTTTTTTTGTGCGGCGGGTGGCTGCGCGAGCCTCTTTGTTCGTAAGACGTGAAATTCCGATTATTTACGTCCATCGTTTAGCAAAGTCAATTCAAATTTCAAAGGCACCGGTGCCCGCGCCTACTGTTCGGCTTTTGTTTCTTCCGACTAGCCAGAACGGATCATCGTGTGCTCGCAGGCCTCTGCAGCATCAGTTGACAGTGGAAGCAGTGCCGGGACTAGTCAGCCGCGAGATATTCACAAGTTTCGTCCTGCACCTGCGCACCCCAGCTATAAGCAAACAAAGAGACTCGGTCGCAATCCTATGAGTACTTAAGTACTCTAAACAAATCCACACTCATGTATAGTGTAAACACTCTGCAGTGCCCGGTCATCGCGCGCACACACGCACGCGAGAGAAACTTTTCACTGTCGGGGCACGGGTCTCGGAAAAAGAAAACAAAAGAGGATTAGGGAAACTCGCGTCAGCGCAGCTCCATCGATCATCTCGCCAGGCAGGCGACCCTAACCCTCGCGCGTGCTCACTCCTCTATACAGTCCTGCTCGACCTCGCGGGTACACTCACTTCCAGCGCTGCAGCGTCGACGAGGAACAAGACTCTCCGTCAGCGTCGATGGTGTATTGCGCATGTATATTTTGAGTGAAAGAAATAGAACCGGTCCTGGCTCGCCGCTCGATCGCCAGAGCCAGACTGTCGAAGCACGCAGCACACAGAGCACACTGCACAGCCGAGAAAACAGCTGGAGGAGCGCGCGCAGTTCGTGGAACGCGGAACGAGCGGTATACTCGTGCGCCGCCGAGAAAAAGAGAGAGTGGGAGGAGGACTGCGAGCGAGCGTGCTGGGATGGAAGGGAAATGTGTGCCCGTTCGAGAGTAAGTTCACCTGATGTACCGATATAGCCAAGTGCTGCTACAGCACCGCCTGCGTGTAACTATTGCATGTACCTATGCAATTAACAGCTGGAGTGAATGAGTGCATTTTTTGGAGTGCTTGGTATTATTGCACGTTTGAAAAAATCGTATTTTTAGAGGAAGCGTTGTGATGATTTGAGGGTTCTATGTTTCGACAAAAGTTTTAAACAAGTCTTGCGACACTAGTAACTTCATTACGTCGTCAATGATAAGATCATGCAAACTATACCTATCTACTCAGGCGAGATGTTTTAAATGATTTTGTAGAAGCAAATTTCCACTAATCAGTGGCAATATTCGCTTTTATTCGTTTCATCTACCTCAGCAGCGAGTACCTACGTATTATGCGCATTAATGCGCCATCGAAACTGGGTCACACATTGCTTTCATCGAGGCCATTGCGCCCAATCACAAGAAAGAAAGTCATTTATCAACTGTCGGTGAAATCGCGGATATGCTGCAATCATCGATCGATCGAATGATCGAAGAAGCGCCTCTGCTTATCATCTCCTCTTTGTATCCGACAACAGAGATGAGAGAGAGAGAGAGAGAGAGAGAGAGCTTTACTCAAACAAAAGATGAGAACCAAAGGCCAACAATCGATTATCCACTGTCACCAATGTATAATCCAATATCTACTTATATAGAGCCGGCCGACTGATGCGGTCAGCCCGCAAACGAGAATCCCCAGCACAGAAAGATAAGCCTTGTCAAGGTCCGCGCGCGGGAACTCGCCAAGGTTAACGTCGTCTACTCCGCCGCTGTGAGTCAGACGCGTGGCTTTTTCGCATTCTCTTCGCTGCGCCAATACAAGTATGGAGAGGAAGGAAGGGGTCAGCGCCTTCCGGGTGATTGCGCACTCTTTTGCGATCACAACTTACTCTCAATCTCACAGTGTGACGAGTTGTTGTTGCCGAGATGTCGGACGATGCGTTTGCTGCTACGTAGGTAGACATCTGGGCATGAGAAGATAAGAGCGGAATTGTTGTTGTCCGAGCTATTTTTACAGGGTCTGTATAGACCTGATTTGATGCAGTCATTATGTTTTGATCGTCGAATCATTTCGCTTTCGATTATTGTTTATTTACTTGTCTACACTATATAACGCTAATAGCCGACGACACAGAAGGATCTAATTTGCTTGTAACACTGATAAAAATAATATTATACGATAAACCACAATACATTATATAGTTGTTCTTAATACGTATTCTAATTATATATCATTTCACAAAGTTTGAAGTTTATATAATGCCAATATCTGATCGCGGAATGAAGTTGAAATAAATATCTAATAATCACGTAATTCAAACTCTATTCAAACTTTGTAAAATAATGTGTCATACATTTGCATTACAGGGGGGAACTAAGTCGTAATTTTTTTATAATATTGTTTTTATTATATGTTGTAAGTACAAATTTATTTCTTTTCTCGTCGGAGAGAAATTCAAGGCGTACAGTGCGACGCGAAAACAAGCGGTGTGAAAATTCGCTTAAACAATTTTCATATTCAAGGTGTTTCACTTAATTGATTAGTTGGGTATAAAAAAACTATTTAGAGATTTCACTACGTCTATTAGTCTTTTTCTTACCAAGGTTTTTAAAAAAAGTTTTTTTGGGAAAATTTTATTGCACTTCATAAAATATTGATCTATTCGATAGACAATATGCTACTATTGCTTTAGACATTGATCGCATCGCGCGTATAATCATAGCAGTATTGTATGCATATAATCGCGCGTGTCGCCGAGTAGCAGATGAATGTTGGTAAAGTAGATGAACCACTTTAACCACTGGTGTATAATACCTAATATAATATACTCACCGAAAGTCACGTGACCGGATAGGAGACGAAAAAGATCGGGAGAGGATGGAAACTCCGAATGAAAAGAAATATACCGAGAAAATTTTCAACTTGCATTATTAAGTTAATAACTTAATATTTTTGGATGAATCTTTTTAATCATGAAAGATTAGGTTAATATATTCAAGTAGATACGAACAGATTGCGCATACGCGCAATAGTAATGATTTAAATGCTCTCGAGATTTTTTTAAGGTTAAGAAAACCCAATTTCAAAGAATATAGGGTTTTCTTGCCAGCGCGGCGCTGTCGCGCCCCTTGATAATACATCAGAAGTTTGCTTCAGTATACTGTCGTGCTTTTCTCCATTTTACCCGAGCTTGGACGCGAAACAACCTATGATTCTGAAACTTCAGCAGCAAGTACCGTAGTCTTTGCAGTTGAATCCGCTGCAGCGGACAATAGCTGAAACTCAATGAGAGATCCCCGCAATTGCAGCTTTATTTTTTTCTCAGTACTTTATATCTGTGGCTGACAGGCAGAATGACATAAGTCAACTTTTCGCGTTTTCGAGAAAAAGCGGCTTTATAATGTTCAGACTCATGCGTTAGATCGGAACAAACGAGATAGGCCGCGATACAGTACAGGTTATTTCACACATTCAACGTATGTACATATCTAATATGACCGGGGGCCTTATTGTCTAAGCGTGTCTAGTGATAAAGTCAAGTCAGCGACATACGATATAGAGACGGTCAAATAATGCTAATGCGCATGCGCTTTATTTTAGATAGATTGTTTAATTATTGGTTAAGATTGGTTAATTTTTTAAATTTTGACGATTTTCTCGTCTCCGTTTTTCAGAGCAATGTGCTGCGCGGTAAAAACATTGGCTCAAACGTAAGGGCATGTGCAACTCTTTATATCTGTCGATACTTAATGTGTCGCTATCTCGTGTCTTGGCTGTCGTATACCGTTCAGCACGCTTAGACAATAAGGCCCCGGCTTATACATTAGCTACTTCGTGCAATTTTGCAGAACACGGAGAAAAAAGATAAGGCTACTCAAAATTTCAGTAGAATCTGCTTGACGACTTAGGTAAAGAAAGTTTTCTAGCCCCGCCTACAGCCACTGCTGCGCTTACCCCACTTTTCTCGCTCGGAAATTTTGTGCAAATTTTTTACTCAAGTAGGTCCTACTGAAGTCGCTTCGAAATAATTATAAATAATTCGAAAATTGCACTTCCAGCCTACCAGTCCATAACTGCAAAACTAAAGAACGAACATAGTCTATTATTCTTTTTTTCCAGAGTATTTACTAAATTCAGATCGATTATTGATTGTTTTTCTAAAATAATCCTTATGGAATGTCTGGAAATGGGCTAGATTGCCAATATTGATAGATAGCAGTATTGTGTTTTAAATCAACAAAACCAAGTCCCAGAGAAGATAATATCCTTAAAAAACTGATTTTGAAGTGGACTTCCTTCGAATCGTTATATCGGGAACAAAATCGGAAAACCGAACTTATAGATTTACTCATAGAGCAACCATTCAGCAACTCCCGACATTTTTTCATGAAAAGACATTGTTTGAAGATATGAAATCCACAGTTATTTCGATTTTCACGAAAACTGGACTTGTGTAATTTTGCCTGCCAGCCACAGATTTGTATTAGTTAAGATAAATGCTTTGTTGACTGAACTGTTTCTGTAAAATGTGGAGCTTTTTATAGAATCTCTTATTTTATGTAGGTGCTGTGATTGAATTGTTTTTTGTTTGCTTCTTGTTTATTTACCATAACGTACAAGTACATTAACATTTACTACGATCAATTTGTCAAAATAATGCTAAGTGTAATTCTTACAATCGCTGAATATGAAAGTTATTCTCAGGTATCTTACCGTACAAGCAATGTAATATCAAATTGTTAACTGTTACTGAATTTTGTTTTTACATTTATCTCGAGTTCATTGGAGTGTAAAACGTTGCATTCCAGTTTAGTGAGCACATAGTGCACAACTTTATAGAGCATATAGTGGCGAAATTTCAGTAATTTCGGCATATAACAGGTTAAAACAATTACTGACAGATGAAATACCATCAAATTTACAATCTTATATACAGTTTAAAATTTTCTAATGGACTTGGCGAACTAGCGAAAGATAAGAAAATGAGGTTTTTATGATCTGAAAAAAAACACGTATGATTAAAACACGAATCGATCAAAGGAAGCTTTAAAATTTTTATAGTCTGTTAATTGTTACTTTAGTTAGGCATAAAAGATTCAACTGATCAAACTTTCCAAACGTCAAACGAACTGGTCTTTGCGATTTGGCCAGAATAAACTTGATAGCTTTTTGTTGAGGAACTGGAAACTCAGTCCAAAAGCAGTTGTATATTTCTACATTAAGTAGCTCATTCTGTTAATAATAATGAGATATTCAAGTATAATATTACTACACTTTTTTTCTAATTCTAGAGACTGCAAACTCTGCACAAAAAATCCTGCAAACTAAACTGTACACATATATTCTCTACGCGTTAATATCGTAAACAAATATTTACTGCACAGAATTTTCCTACACTCGTTGATTAATTTATTACACCGCAAAACTTTACAGAATCGTATATTATAATCTATTGTAGCATTAACAATCTATGAAAATTGGTCATACGATTGTGTATAAAGTTTTGCGGTGTAATAAAATAATCAAAAATGTCTGTAAAAGTTTCGTGCAGTAAGTATTTGTAAACCATTTTTATGCATGGAGAATACATGTGTGGCTAGTTTATTTTGTGTAGTATGGATTTCTTAAAATATAAAATCTCTTACCTGATTCGTCAAATATTCTCCAGCGATACAATAATATCCGCAGCTTACCAAAATTACTATTATTATAAGCCCGTGATGAAGTCTTTGCAGAATTTCCCCTCCTTCCTCGAGGTTCTTAAAATATAGCAAGTATACAGGTATAACTGCCGTAATAAGGTATATGCAGATACTACAACTAATACTTGTCTTACTAAAATAAACATGTATCCGGACAAAACTTGCATTAGCGTCAGAAGAGAGATGTGAAAGAACGAGATGACTGTAAAAACGTTCTCGACATTCTCTGAAAATTCGTCGCAGTTGACATGCACGTTAACCAATCGTCTCATCGCTGTCAATATCAGCATTTTATCGCCACTTTGCGTTCGGCAGACGTCGGAAAACTTGACTATTTCTTGGCGTACAGCATCAACTTTCGAACACGCGTGTAAAACCTGCAAAATTTTATGTGAAACGCTGTGAAACCTGAAAAACAACACACGGTGCATAGACAAAACAAAAATTTTATGATTACAAAAAATCTATACCGATGATGCTAGTAAACCTTCGATCAAAGCGTGACTATTTAAGCAAAAGAATGTCGTAACGATTTCTCCGGCAGTTATAATTTCATACATAGGCGATTGCTTCGCATCCATAAATTTAGGAAACGATACAGGTGCGAGATATTCTCTGTGCTCGATAGAATCATTCATGTAGGATATAGCGGGTTTGAGTAGAAACGTTAAAATTAAAGAGTTGTACAGCATGACAATGGACTTGCATATCCTGAATGAAAAAATACTTTCCAGAACAAATGGATATCGATGTTTATACTCAGTTAATAATTATTATCCTCATGAGAAATTGAAAGAACCTTATTTTGGAAAATGTTACTCTGATATAAATTTGTCTGTACCTGCGTTTTACTCTTAACGTTGTCAGCTTTAGTAACCCAACGACAACAGCAATGACATTGACCAAATTATCCACGAGAAAATCTAAATTTTCGTAGACTTCGGTGGTATTCCAGAGCGCGAAAAACAGCAATATCGATGACCAGCCGGTGACGAAGAAAAAACCAGACAACTTTGCACATCCTGGCCATGCGCCGACTAGTTTCAAACTGATCTGATAAGGCCTGATAAAAATTTCATCATCCATTATTCCGTATATTATGTACAGTACAAACACATCGAGAGTGAAGAAGAATCGATAAAAATTAGTTTCCGAAGCTTATACAGCAATGTACGTCCGAATGCTGCGCAAGCTTTGATAGTGAAGTACACTGAAACAAAGGCAGAGGTGAAATGCGCATCCCGGCTTCGACTATTATTTTTTTAATGTATGCGCGATGAAAGAACACAAGACATATAATTATCATATGGTACATATAATTATCAGTAATCTTTTAGAAGAAAAGCTTATGTTCGAAGACACTTAATCGTTGGTCGGTACTTGCATAAAAAATGAACTTACGCGTATTTTGATGAGAACGCATATACTATTCTTCAATCCATTGTGTCTCAGTGCTTGGATTTTTTACTAACAGTACATTACATTTGTTTCCAACTATACTATTGCAAAATAACAAATATTCATGTAAATGTTGTGTACACGCTAATAATTAAACCAAAACCAAATAATTACATAGCACACGACTGTTGCATATACATCATCATCAATGTGCACATTATCATAAGAGCGCATAATATTTTATTATACGTATAAATATTGATTAAAATTAAAGTTGCGCCGATACGAGTCTTACACAGGTGTGACCACGTATGCTTTACATTTTTATTGATATTTTTCTAATTAATGCATATATATGAGATACAAAAATTTGTAATTCCTCTAGCTATAATATTCTATCAAGTGGCGCGGTAGCGCCACGAAGGCGAGTTTGAGAAGTCTAGACGAAGCCGCGGCGCCCGTGTCACTATTTGCTTCTATATTGGTGTTTTGATTTTTTGTGACACAGAAAAAAAATGCTTATTGTTACTGTTCGTAAGATTTTTTGGCTTATTAGATGAGAATTGCTTTCTCAAGAAAATATAATAATATATTACGATATTTTGAATTAAGAGGTTGCCAGTGCATACTCTGCGTTCCGGAGGTGTAACAGTAACTATAGCTTACCAGGGTAGCCGATGACAAGGTTAGGATGTTTTCAGTGTCTTGGTATAAAAATCATTCGAGGAAGGTGTCTAGGAGTACAGGGTGGCCGATAACGACGTCTAGGTAGTTAGCCCCGTGGTTTTTGATGTCTAGGTGTAAAAATCATTTAAGGGCGGCCTCTCGGTGTACAGGATGGACGATAACGAGGTCTGGGTAGTTCGGACCGTGGTTTTTGGTGTCTATAGGTGTAGAAATAATTCGAGGGTGATGTATATTAGAACAATCAGTGATTTCATCTTAGTAATAAAAATGTTACAAAAAAAGCTGTGGTCGAAAGGTGCTAAAGATTCTTATATTTTATTTTTACGACTTTGAATGCGAAATACTCTAAACTAAAATATTCCATTTGTTTATTAATATATCTTGCATAATCATCAGTGTAATAAGATATTTGTTATGAATAACAGCTATTTTTTAAACCAAGCTATATGTATATTATGTGTGTCGATTTCATACTATAATTACAAAGATTCGCTGTGATTCCTTTAGTCAATCCTACTGCTTTCTGCATAGATGGAAAGTGACAGAACTAAGTTCTTGTGCGTGATCTCATGTGCCTATAGTGTAAAGAGTGCGTAGTGTTGTTAACGTAATTTTTCGCAGAATCACTACGAATTTTTTATTTATTTTATGTATAGCAAAAAATTTGAAATAGCCTGTACATCGAAATAAGACAGGCACAATATATTTGCAATTTCATTGCGGATTCTGAAAATGCTTTGGGTTATACAAAGTTTGTAGTAAGTATTTAAGAATTGTGCGAAAAATAACGTTGCCCCAAGGTCCCTTCCTTTGCTCTTTACACACCAGGAACATGAGTTTATGAACGAACAAACTAGCACAACTTGCTATTGGCAAGAAGTATTATTGATGCTATCTGACTCAAGCTTGCAGGAAACATATCCTCATACCTGTGCAGTCATGTGAATTAGTCATGTTCTTAATTGATCCCTGTCGTCAATTGGTGATCAAGTTTAGTTCTTTTTCAAATTGCTATTCATAACTCTCGAACCAAATCTTAACAATATACTTAAACAAAAATATACTAACTATAACTATATGTAAATATAAAACGCAAACGAAAATAAATAATTGCAGGTAAAAAGATGTTTTGAGGGCCAAGTAAGGTTGTTGATATGCGTATACATACTCAGAAAAATGTTTACCGTCGAGTAGATATCTCACTGGCTATTCAAATAACAACTGCACCATCTCCTGACCTACTCGCTCAACAACATAAATATAAGTATTGTGAGTCTAAAGTAAGCTATACGAAGCTTGCAGTCTGAGAAAGTACAAAAAACATAGCGTCAAAAAAATCGATGTTTAAATTGCTGGTATATCGGGTTCCAATGTTTTTAGCTAATAAATAACAATAAGTGTGAAATGATCGTGGATTTAATAAACTAAATTTTGAACAGCGTGCGTTGCACGCCCTAACCTCGCAGACGTTTAGACTTCCTGACTTGCGTACTACATGTGCCATTCTACTAACTATGGGAACTAAAAAGGTAAAAACATAATGTAGCCACGAACTATTTCTCCAAAATGAAAAAAAAACGACATTTTTTTAAGGACCCTGGAGTATATCGCTATAGTCTAATTTTACATAGTAAACGAGAAAATCGTCTGTACGGGAAGCTCCCTTTGCGATGTACTTTGTAGTGCACTTGGTGAGTTAATGAAAGTTATGAAAATGAAGTCTTAATGATCTGAAAAGAAACACGAATCGATCAAAGGAAGCTTTCAAAATTATCACATTTGTTAAATTGTTACCTTAGTTAAATATAAATAGTAATTACGATACTATTGCGGTAGAGTAGTTTCACCCTCGTGGCGACATTATCGCGAAATCCCTTTACTCCCCTAGTATTGTACGATATTTTATGAGACAACGTGCGTAAACCGAGATTTATCAAGTGCATTTTTGCACGAGCATGCGATAAATCGAGGTTTACTATACTACGGCGTGTCATAAATGTTCATTTCATCGAACTTTCTAAATGGCAAGTGAATCGCTCTTAGCCTTGTTGTGTGAAACGCTAAATTAGACTCAAGTTTCAGTTACTAATACACATTCGAATTATAAAAAGAATTTAATATATACAAGTAATGACTCCGAAAAAAGGTATGGACACCCATGATTATTTTAATTTTCGAATAATATCGTTAGAGAGCAAAAATTAAGAAGCGCCTGTTAGTGCGGCAGCCAGCTAGGTTTTCCTAATGATTTTTGCCTGCTGAATCCGAATTTCGAGGGTGGAGTGTACAAAAATGGTAGGTTATTTGTTACAAACAATTTTCCGGAAAATTGTTGCAAAATTTTCATTTTTCCGTACAAAAAATATTTTTTTAGATTCCTTGTAAAAATTGAAGAAGAAAGTGTTCTTATACACTTTTCCGTAAAATGCATTGTTTCACGTAGAAA
>QLSS01000046.1:818988-941945 GCA_024372645.1 Trichomalopsis sarcophagae | reverse complement strand
GCAGTTTACGACACTTCGTAGGGACCGACGATATATTGCTCTTGACCCCCCCCCCCTTTCCAGCCCAGGTAAGAATTCGCACATGGGATCAATGTAATATCTATGTGAAAACTATGTTAAACTCAAGTAGAATCTACGTCAAAACCATGTTAAATTTATGTAGGATATATCGTCGCTCCGTACGAAGACTAGCACAGTTTAAATTTTCAAACGAAAACTAGCACAACTCACGATTTGCCGCGAAGACTAGCACAACTCGCGACTTATATTACTTAAAATGTGATTATTTTACGTTTTTAGTGGATTAATAGGTTAGTTAAGTTCATCAAAACCTTGGACAAAGACAGACAAACCTCAAAGTTTTAAAAAGTTTCGAAAATTTCTAAAAAAAAGTGAACAATTTAAAAAAATTATTGTATTTGTGAAAACAATTTTAAATTCGGTAAAAGTTGTCAATTGTAAACATTTAAAAATGTTCATAAGGGACATTTTCACAAAAATCGGGAAATTTTTATAGAAATTAGTTATGTTTAAAGTTTGAGTTGTACTAGTCTAGAGTGCGTCAAATGAGTTGTGCTTATACTTATGACGGGAAATTTAAACAGTTCTACTCTTCGTAGGGAGTGCGACAATATATTATCTAAAATCGTTAGAGTGAAAAATCGCCTATATCACTCTAAGTTTCGCCAGAGTTCTTAGAAAATTTCACTCGAATAGAGTCAAATATCACTCCAATAAAGTCATTATTTCAATTGAAAAAAAAAGTAAAATCATAAACGTAAGCTTACTTTTAAAAAATGACTCTATTCGAGTCAAATTATGAGTGGAGCAAAAAGTTGATTCAATTTCGGCATAATTAAGAGTGATTTTTCACTCTAACGATTTTAGAGAGAATATGAAATAATTATGAATTATATATGTAACACCACGTATGGGATCCACATAGGTAGCCCACTAATTTAAACTCTTTTTTTGAGCTGACAGTGTATGTGTGTCGCTCTGATGCATGTTTGGACTGGGTGGGCCACCAGAGAGTATATAAGACCCCCGAGCCACGTTCGCTACTAAGAGATAATGAATTACGTTAGAGCGATATTCTAAAATACATTATTTATTGACGAACATAGTCAGATAATGGAATGTGTTTTGATCCTCACATAGAAACAGATAGATCGCACAATACTCAAATGTTTGATGTCATTTAAGTAGTTCAGATCATGACATTTACCAACATTGAACATCATCAGCCTTTGAAAGTTAATACATTTTAGCGCACTCGACGAACTAATGAAAGATAAGAAAATGAGGTTTTTATCATCTGGAAAGAAAAATCGTTGAAGCAGAAATCGATTAAAGGATACTTTCGAAATCACCGCTTTGTTACCTTAGTTAAATATACAAGATTTAATTCATCAAACTTTCCAAACGTCAAACGAACTGGTCTTTGAGATTTCGCCAAAATAAACCTTATAGCTTTTTGTTCGGGAATCCGAAACTCGCTCCAAAAGCAGTTGTATATTTCCATTGTAAGGAGTTCGTTCTGGTAAAAATAATGAGATGTTTTCGCATGACAGTTATGAATATGCATTTATTTTTCTGGGTATTTCGTACCTGGTTTGCTAAATGTTCTCCAGCGATACAAAAATATCCACTGCTTACCAAAAACACAATCGTTAAAAATCCGTAATGAAGCGTTTGCACGGATTCTCCTCCATTTTCGATGTTCTTAAAATAAAATAAACGACTTATAGCTACTGTAATGAACACGTACAATGAGTAATATTCATCTTATACAAAAATAAACATGTATCCAGAGAAAACTTGCGCCAGTGTCATTAAGAGAATGCTAAAAAATGAGATGACTGCAAATATGTCAACAATATTCTCTGAAAATTCATTGCAGCTCAGGTGGACTTGAACGAGTCGTCTCGTGGCAGAAATTATCAGTCTTTTGTTGCTACTGTGTGATCGGCAGACTTTAGAAAAACTAATTATTTCTTGGCGTACAGCAGTAATTTTTGAACTTGCGTGCAGAACCTGTATGTTTTTAAAAAGAATTCGATGCAAATTCATACAAGCACAGAGATTTTTATCGAAACAAAAACATTTATAATTATGAGCAATTGATACCGTAGATGCGAGTAATCCTTCGGCCAGAGCATGACTGTTAATACAGAAAAATGTTGTGCCGATTTCTCCGATTATTACAATTTCATATATAGGCGATTGCTTTGCATCTATAAATTTGGGAAACGATACAGGTGCAAGATATTGTCTACCCTCGATAGAATCGTCCATGTAGGATCTAACGGGTTTGAGTAGAAACGTTAAAATTAAAGAATTGTACAGCATGATAATGGACTTGCATAACCATTTTCCCCGCTCAAAGTGATCTTTCATTGCATTGAATTCTTCGATTGTCTTTTTTGATGCTTGCCAGTCTTCGAACATTTTGTCCACCATGAATATCAGATTTCTGATTAAAAAAAAAAGATTTTAGAGCACCAAATCATGCGTTGATATACACGAGACAACAAGTGACTCTTTTTGTCTTTACTGTTTATCAAAGCAGTAATTTTGATAACTTTACTTTATTTATTTATTATAAACAAAAAAAAAATTAAATTTTACTTTTCTATAATGTTCAATCAAGAGCGTAGTTACCGTGTCAAAAAATAATCAGGTCAACCCGCCTAATGCGTGAGAAAAAAAAACACAAAAATACGTCGGGGCGTTAAAAAAAATTTTTCTCTTGGTACACAATATACGATTTATACCTGCGTTTCACTCGTAGCGTTGTGAGCTTGAAGAAGCCAACGATAATGCCAATGACGTTGACCAAATTATCTACGAGAAGTTCCAGATTTCCTAAGACTTCGATGGTATTCCAGAGCGCGAAAAATAACAGAACTGAAGGCCAACCAATGACCAAGAAAAAGCCTGTCAACTTTGTATATCCTGGCCATGCGCCGATTAGTTTCAAACTGATCTTATGAGGTCTGATGAAGATTTCATCATACATTATTTTATTTACTATATACAGACATCAAGATAAATAAAAAATCGATGAAAACAATTTTCAAAGCCTACACTGGGATACGTCTAAAAGCCGCGCAAACTTTCATAATGAAGAATACTGCAATGAAGGCAGATGTAAAGTGCACAGTCCGCATCCCTGCTCGATCATTATTTTTTAATCATTCATTCATAATGAGCATTATGTATGCATGATCAAAGAACGTAAGATATGGTATACATATAATCAGTAATCTTTTAGAAGTAAAGCTTACGTTTAAAGACATTTAATCGTTAGTCGTTATTTGCATAAAAAATAAATGGAATAATTAATCGGCCCCTTTGTTTTCTTGTTTCCGCGAACATTTGTACATCTGATTTTTCCATTGTCTTTCAATTCTCGGATAATAT
This sequence comes from Trichomalopsis sarcophagae, assembly GCA_024372645.1. Taxonomy (NCBI): domain Eukaryota; kingdom Metazoa; phylum Arthropoda; class Insecta; order Hymenoptera; family Pteromalidae; genus Trichomalopsis; species Trichomalopsis sarcophagae. The sequence goes on along the minus strand of QLSS01000046.1, from coordinate 938,519 downwards.
ACATGACAAACAGTATACAATATTTATACAATATTCATTTCTACCTATGATTTAATAGTAAAATAAAAATAAGGGGTTACATACTGTGCACGCTATTTAATTAAAATGAAAGTAAAATAAAATAAACACATTGTAATGTAATATGGTAATTATTGTAAATAAACATTAGTTTTGATTTCATAGAACTGCATAATATTTTATAGTGCGTAATCGAATAAAAATAATGCAACGAATGCGTGTTTCACCCTGCTTAGACTACCAAAAGTTTGCAATTCATATACTAGCAGTATCTCAGATAAGAAGTTTATATTTCTAACTAATTACTGATGTGATATAATTCAATTAGTTCCACAAAATTTCGATTCTCTTATTTTTCATCACTGTTATTTGTATCATTTTGACATAAATTAATAGGGAGGGACTTTAACGAAGTGCAACGACACCCCTATAAGAGGAAGAAAAAGTTTTAAGAAAAATCAGTTTTTACATTTTAGCTCTTTACTTGAGAACCACTCGATGAAATCGTTTAAAATTTTAGCAGCAAATAGCTTTTTTTATGGTTCATCACCAAATAAAAATTTAAAGCATTTGACTACATTGTTTTAGAGATATGAGGAGTCAAAAAATTTTCCAAAAAAATTGAAACCTTGATATCTTAAGAACCATAGAGGAAAAAATAAGTAGTCAAATCACTTGAAATTTTAATGGGATATAGTTTGGCACGTGACCCATTTTCATGAGGTTATGATGTTTAGTTTCAGAGATATGAATTTTTTAAAAAAAATCACCTTTTTCATTTTATGTGCCGAACAATGCGGTCTATCTCAAGGCCAAACGGGAAAAAGTAGGCAATTTTATTCTCTTTCAAATTCATATTAGCTGAATTGTTTGTAACGATAGGTTGATTGAAAAAAAAGGCAAAATAGTGTTTGAGTGTGTCTCCACGGACAACATAGCATACGCGAAATGAAATCTAGCGTGCGCGAGAAAATGTTAGCGTACGCGAGAAAATGTTAGCGTACGCGAAAAACAACAGCCAGTTTTCCGGAAATTTTTTGCGCGCACGCTAAAGTTTTCTCTCGCGTACGGTAAAGTCTTTTCGCGTATGCTAAAAATCGTTTTTCGCGTGCGCTATATCGAGTTAATAATTTTTTTTCTGGTATTTCGCGTACGCTAGAAGTCAACAACTTTTCGCGTGCATTAAAACCATTGTATACTCGTGCAAGTATACGATACTTTCCATTATTATTTCTGTGAGTGATTATGTTATACATTTATATATGGAAAATGTAATCTTAAGCTGTAAGCAATTCATCCTTATTGTATATTTTCTTTGTTTAATAAATAAAGATGTACTTAACTTAACATATTTTATTCAAATCAATATTTTTATACGCAACAATTTGTAATCCTTTTTTAAATACGTTTTCTATTGTTACTTATATTTTATACTTCCCACTGCTACCAACTATATACTACTATATGCAGTATAATATACGAGTCAAGAGAGTTAACCAAGTTAACCTCACTTTTGACGCGCTCTCGCTCCGCTGCTCAAAATCTTGCTGTCTGCTTTATTTTTATAGTAGTAGTGCACCTATCTCTTATACTTGCACGAGTATGCAATGGTTTTAGCGCACGCCAAAAGTTGACTTCTAGCGTACGCGAAAGACCAGAAAAAAAATTATTAACTCGATATAGCGCACGCGGAAAACGATTTTTAGTGTACGCTAGAGAAAACTTTAGCGTGCGCGAAAATTTTCCGAAAAACTGGCTGTTATTTTTCGCGTACGCTAACATTTTCTCGCGCACGTTAGATTTTATTTCGCTTACACTATGTCGTCCGTGGAGACACACTCATAGTGTTTTTCAAAAATCAAAAATTGGCCATAACAAAAATGGCAAATTTTATTGATATTGACCGAGTAGTTCCAGAAATATTACGGTAAACACACACACATCCACACACACACACACACATCCATACGGACATTTTCTAAAAACACGTGATTTGAACTTGTAACACACCAAAAAGTATTTTCTAGAAGTTTTGACGAAATTCAAAATTTTACTATTACAAAGCTTCCTCTAGGAGGAAGCAATATATAATAAAGATGAGTTTTTTTCGGAAAAAACATAATAAGTACAAAACATACTGGAGTGGTTGCAAAGCACCTTCCCGTGATAAATTCCATAAAATCAAGTAATTTATTTTTACATTCATTTTGATGATGAGTTCGCCCGACAGCGCATCCGATGGTTTGGATCTCGAGATTGTGGGGTCAGATGAGATCGATCAATTGCTTTGGTCGAGCTTTGACAGGTTAAAAAGAGCATGATTTCAAATATCTTTTTCGCCAGGATCCCGTCAACGGCTGCTATCCCCCTTGCTTCCGCGCAATGACGGCATCAAAAACTATAACCGGTGTTTTTTCAGTCTCCTATATGTACAGCCGTTTTTCTAGAATTTGGGAGCAAAGAAGCGCGTCGATTTAACATGGTTAATATATCCATATAACTGGTGTGGTGGCTCCTTAAAACACTATCCTCCACTACTCAAATTCAACGAAAACTAACCAATGTTTAACGGCATGTACTTAATATGAGAGGATATAAACAGAAAATCGAGCAGAAAATGTTACTAGAATCTCAAAACATGTAGAGGTGCAAATTGCATGTCTATAATATACTTATCAATTATAGCTGTTTTTTACATTTTTGATTGCAATACCCATAAACCTAATCAACAAAGAGAAGTTTAATATCAATATTCAAAACAAATGTGGAGAAAAAAGCCTTAGATCGTTAAAAATTACCACTTATTGCGACGAAGTTCTAAGAGAGATATTTGTGAAAAATAATGTTGTTTTGAATAGCGATTCCTCTCCAGGCTCTTCGAATTAGATTTACGAATTTAAAGACATACTACAACATAGCTTTATGCATTCTGCAATGTTAATGATCTGATGGCCATGGCAGGACTAACATAATAACCTAGTCATCTGCATCGAGTTTGCAGCGAAAACTTCCGCTTTATAAATGCAGTATAATTAGATAGAAAAATGAATATTCAAGTATGAAATTTGAAAAACTTTTGTAACTAGATAATAGTTGAATTATTAATCCATGATATTTATTGGTGATTTCTGCACATCGAATGCAAACAGTTTTATCTATAATATGATTTGTAAGTGACCAGTTCTTAGCTGATTTCTGCCTAGATTAAATTGGCGCTTTTCTACCACGCAAGATTTTGGTCTTCGGCCAAAACTCGATGATCGCAGAATGAAAGTCGAAAAGCCGATCATACAGTTAAAAATGTCTAGATAATCAATGCTCGGATCATTTTCATAAGGTTATTGGCTGATAATTAACCAATATTTTGTTGCAATTCATCGTGCATGTATAATACTTATGAATGCAAAAGCTTGATAAAAAATGAGAATACTAACATAATAACACAGCTTCAGTAAGCAAGCGATTCGTTGAACACATCATTTTTCGTTTACTTATTCATAGTCGAGGATGCAAAGCTCGCGCATTCATAAGACACATCTGCTGCTTGTATATCAATAATAATTATTCAGGAGAAACGAAGTTTGCGCTTAATAATATTTAATGAACGTTCTTCTTCCATTGGATTACGTATTCTCTGTATACTGTGCATTGTAATATTTAAAATAATACATTTCTCATGCGCTACATTCATCTTCATCGGTAAGCTTTGCTTTTTAAATACTTATTCTGATAAGAACTCATGTTGATCGAGCAATATATAGAACAGGCAATATAATTAACAAGAAATGAATTACCAATTACCCTCAGTTATTTTGAAAAATATACCAAATAGCGATAGAAATTGTAGAATTTGTGTATAAAAAAGACCATAGAAAAATGCTTGTATATGGTATATCCATACACCAGGTGCAGCATTTCTTCGAGTACAAGAATTGTTTATTTTTATGTCGATGACATCGAACATTACTTCTGAATAATCAAATTCACAGTTTAACGATTTTGCTTCCGTCCGCACGGATGTGTATGTGCGCGCGCGCGCGCGCGTGTGTGTGTGTGTGCGTGTGTGTGTGTGTTTGTATGTGGCGTAGGGAGAGCAAACTCTGCACAAGGGCCCGCTAACAAGCCTATTTGCCTTTGGCTTCTCCTTTGAAGTTTGACTTTTCCATACACACCCCATCCACGAAGGCGATTAAGGGTTCAGGATCAAGCTCGTCTTCTTCATTCTGCATCATCCAGACGTCTACTTCCTGCAGCATCATCCGGTCGTCTACTTTGAACAGCATCGACTGGTCATCCACTGCACTTACTCGGCTGTTTCACCTTGTCCTTTCTTCTTTTCTCTTCGTCATTTCTAACCATTCTTGAGAATGGTCCTTACGTAGTTGTTTACTGCGCACCAACCATCCCTCGACGTCAGCATAGCTGTCATCATTGACTCAGGTGTCACTCTAGTCACGCATAGCTTTCGTGCGTAGAACTTCACCAACATAATTGATATAGTTACACTGGCTAGAAGTAAGCTTCGACCCTGCGTTGGTCCACCTACATTTGGCATTAGTCGTGATAGTACAGCACCGACTTTTGCTGCCTGATTCCCAGGTATTTAATGGTCGGTTGGGAGTCTATTTCGTGTCCATCCACTGTCAGTTGTGCGTGTGTGTGTGTGTGTGTGTGTGTGTGTGTGGTCGTATTACTAAATCAAGCACGTGAATATCAATAAACTTTTACATGCATTTCTGTTTTTGAATTCTGAAATCACGACTAGTATATTACGGGATGACTTAATTTGTATCCAATGTACCCTTTTGTCGCTAGCTATTGAGCATGCGAGGTGCATGCTCCTCAGCGTGCAGAAATTGTTCGTTTACATTTTTCGTGCTGGAAAGAAATCTTCGACTCGTATGATGTTCACGCCGGAGCAAAGCGAGTCAAAGGCAAAAACGTTAACATCAATGGACGAAAGTTAGCTTTTTCAAGCAAGGAGAATGACTGAGCACAAGTGGAACTTGAGTTCGTCACTGATACACAAGATGTACACGAGTACTCAATCATCATCCGAATCTAAAAAAGTCGATTTGGCCATTGTTGGGTGCTATGCTTTTTATAATTAGTGCATCAGAGGCTCTTATATGTCTGACACACGCCCACACGTATATATAAGTATGATAAACAAAAAGTACAATGATTAAATAGGAATTAAAGTCATATAATTTATTTGTATCTCTCTAATTGGTGTGATTTTTAAACAAAAATTGATGCAACACAACCTCATATCGACGATTGAGATGATGAAGCAGGTATCTTAAGAAATGCGTTCGGTAACCAGCTATCTCTCAGAATATAGCGAAACGCATTTCCTGAGTTATCTGGTTTTCGAACGCATTTTCTGAGGTACCTGGTTCTTTAACTCAATCGCCGAGATACCTTGTTTCTTAACTATATCAGGTCTTTTTTTGAAATACTAGGAAATTTAAGTGCGCTTCGCACACTCCTTATCATGTCATAATTAACATTGAAATTTTCCTGCCTGCTTAGCGCCAACAGTTTGAAGCGTTTGTAGGTTATATAATAAAATCCGTATTTCTGATTCGCGTTCATTAATTCTTGTACCAGGCTACCGATTCTCAATTAAATGCTTCACAATAAAGCCTATCGCTTTTTTAAGAGAGGACCTGGTTTCCAAAGACTCCACTGAATTAACTGGTTCATCCTCCCAACCGTTGATACGATACGTACAATATCATGTAACGATGTACGCACTGCACACTACAAGAAAATATATGTTTAGGAAGCAAAAAGGGCCTTTTTGATTTATACGTATTATGAAAACTTCTTATCGCTCCCATTCAATTCTTTTTTTATAAATATAATTAAAATCGAACTATTTAAATCCCGTACAGTTGAAGATTCTTCAGTGCACTTTGCGAACTAATGAAAGATAAGAAAACGAAGTTTTTATGATCTGTAAAGAAAAATTGTTGAAACGCAAGTTATAATCAACCGATACTTTCAAAATCACTACTTAGTTAAAACTGAAAAATTTATTTGAACAAACTTTCCAAACGCCAAACAAACTGGTCTTTGAGATTCAGCCAAAATAAATTTGATAGCTTTTTGTTGAGAAAACGGAAAGTTGTTCCAAAAGCAGTTGTATATTTCCACAGTAAACAGCTATTTTTGTTGAAAATGAAGATGTATTTTTGCGTGACAGTTGTATATGACTATATACATATATATTATACGTTATACACGTATTCTTGCGGACATTTCTTACCTGGCTGGTTAAATACTCTCCCGTGATACAATAATATCCACAGCTAATTAACATTATTATTGTCATAACCCCGTAATGAAACGTTTTCACAGCATCCCCTCCATCCTCGATATTCTTAAAAAAAATGAGTAACCTCTGTAAGTACTGATGCACTGAAAATGTATATAGGTACAGCTAGTAGTATTTGTCTCACACAAATAAATATATATAGGCACAGAAAAATTGCGCCAGTGTCACGAAGAAGATGTGAAAAAACGTGGTGACTCTAAATAAGTCGTCGACATCGTCCGAAAATCAATCACAGCAAACGTGCACCTGAATTAATCGTCTCATAGCAGTCATTATCAGTACTTTATTGCCACTTTGCAATCGGCAGACTTTAGAAAACTTGACTATCTCTCGGCGCACAGAGTCGATTTTCGAACATGCGTGAAAAACCTGTATAATTTCAAGAAAATATTAGTTGCAAAATAATGAAGAAACGACACAGAGTTTGTAATTAGAACAAAAATATATTATGCTTATATGTAATCCATCGGTATACCGATAATACGATCGAGTAATCCTTCAATTATGGCGTAACTATATTTACAGCAAAGAATGTTGTGCCAATCTGTCCAATAATTACGATTTCATACGTAGGCGATTGCTTCGGATCGCCCAAAAATTTGGGAAACGTTACAGGTGCGATTTATTTTCTATTCTCCACAGAATCATATAGATGTACGATATAACAGGTTTGAATGTTATCGTTAAAAGTATGCCATTGTACATCCAGATTATGAACGTGCCTAAAGATTTGGATCGATCGAAGTTATTCATCATGACTTTGGATTCATCGATTGTTTTCTTCGTTTGCCTACTATCATCCAAGATTTTATTTATTAACGTCATCAGAGCCCTGAATGAAAAATAGTTCCCAGACAAAATCTTACAGGCTAATACGTTTTATAATTAATAATGTTAATAAAACATTTATAATATCTGGAATACATAATAATTTCTTGCAATTTTTCTGATAATACTAATTGTACTTTTTTTAAATTTGTTTATAGCACTGGGTGACATAAATCCGTATGTATGTCACGCCTATCCATGGCATAAATAGTTCATTATTGCAGCGTGCTGATCGCCCTCGCTACGCTTGGGCCCTAATTGCACGGTGCAAAAATGGACCGTTTAGACCACGGATTTATGCAAGTCAGTGCTATAAAATAGCGTACGCGATACTAGTGGCATAAATAGTCCGATACGGCACGGCGTCAGATACACGCCGAGCCGTAATGGACTATTTATGCCACTCTTGTATCGTAATATACTATTATGCAGTATTAAGGAAATACAGCAAATAAATCTTTTTAGAATTTTATCCTATTATATTCTTTTTACGGAACTACTGCACAATATTCAAGTGTATTTAATTGATTGAGGTGATAGTTATAATAATTTTAGTGAATTTTTCTAATTATTTGACGACTTGTGTTTGTTTGCAATCGTGTGGTTAGAAAGTATAGAATCAATTACTATTTATATTCAAAAATTATTATACATAACTAATATTTATATTTTCTAGAAACATAAAATACACGGCAAAGATCTAAAAAGTACTTATATTTTTTTCGAAATTTTTGAAAATTGCAGGGAATTATAAGATTTCCAAATTTTACAAATATTAAATGACGGTCCCAACAGAATGTTTGTAATTCCTGTTGAAATCGATAGGTATACGATAGATGTATAAAGAAAGACTGTAGTGTAATTTCATGCTCCTCGATCCCGTGAAGGCGATATATAGCACATTACAGCGTTGTTACTTGTGGCCTAGTAGTTCAAAGAGGCGTGTCAAGCGAAATTTTTTTTAAAATTTCTCTTTCTCAAAAAATATAGATGATACAAATTTTGATATACCTTGGTTTCATTCGAAACACTCTCAGCTTCAGAATAGAGGTGACAGCAGCAATTGTATTGATCATATTATCTAGGAGAAGATCCAAATTTTTGTAGACTTTGATGACATCACAGAACGCGAAAATCACCAAAAGTAAAGGCCAACCCTGAACAAAAGAAAACCCAGACAATTGTGCATATCCTGGCCATTCACCGATAAATTTCTAACCGATCTGTTGAGATTTAATAAAGATATTATCCATTATTTTAATAATATACACATGAAGATTGAACAAAAATCGGTAAAAACAATTTTTAAATCATATACAGTGATGTACGTCTAAAAGCTGCACAAACTTTCATAATAAACGACATTGTTATGATGGTGGATGTAAAGTGTGCATCCCCGCTTCGACTATAATTTTTTTAATCATTCATTCATTATGACAATTATATATGCATGATGAAGGATCGCAAGATATGGTACATGTAATTATCAGTAATCTTTCAGGAGTAAAGCTTATGTTTAAAGAAATGTAATCGTTGGTTATTATTTGCATAAAAAATAAAGAGAATTATAAACCAGCCTCCTGTTCTTCTGCTTCTATTTCCATGAACATCTGTATATTTTACTCTCCTGTCGTTTTGCGATTGTTTTACTGAAAGTACATCATATAATTTTGTACCTGACTGATTTATCATCGACATTTGAGATGCCTGACAAACGTATAACAGGATGAACGGTAGCGCAAAATTTTAAGATTTCATTTTCATTATCATATATAAGAAACAATGCGATAAAACACCTTAATCAAACCTTTTTAAGCATTTTTTTAAAGTAAATATAACATTAGGTATTATAATTTTACTGTACTGTTACAAATATAAATTAGATTTCAGGTAAAACAATATAGAAATGACAGCTGTAGTAAATGACTGTAATATCGCTATGCAAAATTTACTTTTAATGCAGAAGTAAAATCATAATGATTATTTCAGAATGATATCTATGCAATCAAATGTTCAACAAATGTGAGAAAAGATATTTCATGACAGGCTATGGTTGCTTACTATTTCTCATAGCCATTTTTAATATTTTTATTTCTATCAGCGATTATACAGTATTTTTTATGTATAAGTTATGTGCGTAACAATTATTGGCATAATGCGTAACCGTATCGTCTTCACCTTATTCTACAAGTTAGCTGCGGCCGCAGTACAATACCGTAGTACCGACACATAACAAATCTACTTTTTAAAAATATTGTATTGAAAAATCCAACTGTCTTTTATGCATCAGCTGCGAGCTAATAAACATAATAAAATCTTACATATTACACAACATATTTCTTCATTACAAAACAATCGTCACCATACACTTCGGCAATAATCATCACTTTCTGGACAAATATTGTCCATCAACACATTGACGCCTATACGAATCGCGCGTGTTGTCTCGCCAAGCCTTATAAACATAACTAATTAGGCCATCGAAATACTCAGTATGTTCGTCGCATTCAAAGTAGGGGCATTATGCACTCTTGAATCTTGGGCCAGAGTTCGTTGGTGCTGACGCCTGTGAATTCGCGCAAGAGTCCACGTTTCTGGTAGTAGTCGATTACCGACTTTGTTTTCGTCAAGTACTCGTTCAGTCGACGCTGGACGATCTCTGGTTGGTCGTCTGGGCGTTGACATAGTGGTTCACCCGTTACATCATCCTTGCCCTTTAATGGAGAAATGTATTCGTGGATTTTTAACAATTTATTCGAAATAGTAGTCAAAGACTAGTTTCGTAATTAATATTTTTTTTTTTTTTTTTTTTTTTAATTGAGAGAGAAATTTGTTGGACGCCTTCTGCAGTTTATGCTTGAAAACTTTGCTCATCATTCGGCGTTTCAAAAATCGAGAACGATCGTCTCAATAAAATTTCGTTCAAATGTATAATAAGTATATCTATCTTGTTCCAATTACAGACTAAAATATTTTGAAACGATTCAATTGAATTTGAAAGAAGCGTTCGAAAATACTCTTGAAAATATTATAAAGAAACTACAACTTGACTTATATAGATTATAGTGGGATCAGTGCAGATTTCTCTCCTCAATTTTTCGTTTTACCGGAACTTTTGGATCGTTGAATCCAATATTGTAGACTCTGCCACTTGGTAAGTGGGTCCAGCGATTCTTGACTCTTTCTAAAATCACAGAGTCTGGGACTATGAGACTAATGACCAACGATATCGGGTGAATGGACTCGAGTATTTCGGCTTGTGGCACTGTTCTAGGAAAACCTATTCAACAAAAGATAGGGGGGACTTTGAATTTTCGTATTTATTTTTAAGAACATATGAGAAAATCTAAGAAGCTAAGAAAAAGACAAGGACAGATTGATTAGCTCATTGTTAGTATGAAAACAAAATTAAAATACAGGCATATGCAAACAAGAGTAAATAATAAACCGGATAAAATTGAACACAGCATCTTATGAAATAGCATTTTTTTATTAGAAAAAATAAACGATAACTTTAAACAGTCAAAAGAAACGGTTTAAGCGTTCTTCGTTACAAATGTATAATGTATAAAACTATTTATGCGTTCCGACAGTAATCATCTATATTACCGACAAGCATATACAGTATTCAGGCTCAATTTCTAATCGTTATAGGCCACGATATATTACTAATGATCTTCTGCCAAATCAATAATATATCAACTTGATGCAATTCCCTTCTTTCGTTGTTAGCTGTTAAGCTACTGCGATGTACGTTAAAAAATATACTCTGTGCATATTTCTTTCTTCCACCTAGAAGCTAAAACATATACGAATATACGCACGGCGCATGTCGCAGGTTATCATTGTGCAATACATCCAAGTCTAAGCTATATCACAGTTGAATTGTATGGAAAAAAATAAACGATCGAAGTTCAAAAAATGTGTGTATATATAGACTGTCGGCAAAGGCGAAACGAAATCCCGTCAACAAATCCTATAAAAATACTAATAAGTCTATCGTCCAAGGTATTGTCCGATGGTTTCCTTGATCGCTGGCCACATGCTGTCAGTCGTATTGCCAGCAAACGACTTGAGCACGTCCAGCTGCTTGTAGTAGTCGATGAGCGGTTTGGTTTTCGTCGCGTAAACTTGAAGCCTCTCCTGGACGACTTCCGGCTGGTCGTCTGGTCGCTGGACCAGAAGTTCTCCCGTCACGTCGTCTTTACCCTGTTGGGAGACACAAAAATCGCCGATTCTAATGTTTCCAGTCCTTCTTCGACTTGAGACTTTACCATGTATGTGTCGAGCTTTTGCCTTTGCGTGTGATTCTTCTTATTTATTGAATACAAAACTTTAATAAGACCATAATAATTATATAGCATATGCGTCATAATTTGCTATTAAAGCTTCAATTCAATGGTAAAATGTGTTATAAAATGTGGGAAAAATTATAATATTCTCAGTCGGTAAGGTTTGAATTTAATTTTTTTTCTGCGGTAATCAGTACTTTAGTTGACATTTTACGTTTGTTTTACTATAATGAGTTTCTGTGTCTATTGATTTAACTTTATTATTTATTAATCGTCGTTAATTTTTATCAACGTCAGTTCGTACGTCAATTAATGCATCAGCTAGATCTGAAATTTTGTACGTAACAGATCTGTTTAGGTAAATGGTCAGCGCAGTCGACTCTCATTCCGGAGCTCCTGGATCTACTATCTTTGGATTTACTATCTAAAATCTAAAATCTAATATCTTAAAAGTCTGTTACCAATTTATTCTGAAAAGCGGTAAAAATTACTGTCCCAAATAGTATAATTTCTACCATCTAATTTTTCTCAGTGTATAAAAAAAACACATTCGAATGTCATTTGAACGCTATACGGAATTAAAGCATTGTTATGAACAAAGTCAGAAAAGAATCACACGAGCAAAGACCCAAGCGCGAAAAATGTAGTAATCCACTCTCACCGGCACTTTTGGATCGTTGAATCCAATATTGTAAACTCGACCGCTGGGCAAGTGAACCCAGCGATTCTTAAGTCGCTCTACAATTACAGAATCAGGTACATCGACGTTGATCACGAGCGAGAGCGGGTAAATTTTTTGCAAAGCCTCGGCTTGCGAACGTGTTCTGGGAAATCCTATACGTGAACAATATAATTGATGATGAGTTATAAGTAGGTATATATATATATATAAGTTTGGCTTTATTGTTGTTTCGTCGTTTGGTACTAGCTGCTTGACGACTTGTAATTATTATACGCCGATGTATATGCGTATGATTACGCTAACGAAATCTAATGCCAGATTTATATGAGAACCAATTAATTGTTACGAGTGTTATTGAAAATCAGGCTTGATACAAACCGCTATGCAACAAAAACCAAAACACACTCGGTATTCAAAGTTAAATAAAAACAAACTATGGAGATGCGGGTAAAAGAAAAGATCAAGTTACAAGCAAAGTGCGTTTCTTTGACTCACCATCCAAAAGCCAATTTCGACCTTCCAAAGATTTGATCTCTTCGCTGATAAGCGCTATCATCGTTTCGTCCGGCACAAGCATTCCGGAATCCAAGTATTTCTTCACTTTCTTGCCGAGGTCTGAAAAAAAAGACAGTGTACTCATTCAACATTGATGTAGGATGGGGTTCTGATGAAATCTCAACAAAATGTTTTGATTGATTTTACGTAAGCCCCACGACTGGCAGAACATTACTATACTCTAATCAAAGCAATCAAGCCGCGTGACCTTTTTGATTAACTTTCAATTGGCAGGCGACAACGCGATCGGTAGCGTCATAAAAATGAAACACTTGGACGACGTGTCAAGTGTTGAAACGTGCCGCTTTACTGTTTAACATGTATTGATTAAATTGAAAAATGAAATTATGTATTAACGTCAGAAACTTCATTGGAAATGATTAATCATAACATTTGCAGTTGGGCATGTTTTATTTTTTTCAACGCGATATAAAGTGGGATTATGCGTTGCCAGGTATAACCGAATTGCATGAAGGAGCTTACCGGTCTGATTGGCGATGTGGTACCTAAGCTTGTCACCGCTGGATATGTGCTTGACGTCAAACTGTTTGACGATGCGGGCAGATATGGTGCCCTTACCGGAACCCGGAGCGCCCAAGATAACCGCCCGAAAGGCCGCCTGGGCTGCCATCCTAGAGTAGCTCATACCAACCATTGCTGTCGTTGACCCTGTGTCCTGATCCTCTTGCTGACGACCGAGATCCGCCTGTTTACCGTCCGATCTTCACAGAATGAGTTTATAGAACAACACTTATTATTTGTAATGAAAATTTATACATTCTTTTATGGATTATTATAAAGTAAATGTAGTATATTACCGGGTGATTGGCGTATATACTAACTTATTTTTTGACAACTCCGCGTGCCAAGTGACCTTCTTAAATGTAGAGCGTGCGCGAAATTGAGAGTTTCACAGATAGGAGAAATCTAACTTCGCATATTATGTTAATGAGTGATCCACGGCAGTGCATATCAAACCCAAATGAATCCAACACCTCATCACCATACAACACGTTAATCTGATTACCTCGTGCAATCGCAAAGCTCCATTCAAATAAAAGCTTATCAAAACACAACACAATCTCAATCAATTCCTCTAGTTAAAAGCACAGCCAAGACAACCGCAACACCATAGATTCACGATGCTGAAAAATCACACCGACACGTGCGCGTAATCCACGACGCTGCATTACGTCATAATATAATATATCTGCTCGAGAGCCCCATCAGATGGCACTCGGAAAAAACAACGTATATAAGTAACAGACGCCGGAGGCCGACCTTGTGCCGATGCGATCGCCGCAAGCGATGGACTTTGGAACGCGTTCAAGATCAGACTGTCACTCGCGGAGGTGATTGCACTTACACCGATGATTATCTAGCGAATTTTTTGATTTTGGGGACATTCGCCCTTGAATATGGCGACGTCTGATTGTGAATGGGATTGTTGACGGATGCGGCGTATTTTTGGACGTGCAACGTGTGGTGGTGATTCTGGACATTTTTTATGGTATGTGGATAAAACGAGAAAATTTAATTATTGAAAAAGATCGATCGTATGGTGTTTAGTAGATGTGTTAAGTACACCGCTCTATGCACATAGATCTTGAATTATAAGCACATTGCTCCATACGTTCAACGATTTTCTTTTCGATCACGAAAATAGCCACCTTATTCGACTTCTGAGAAAATTAATTGTACAATGCGCCTACTTATATAATGGTCAGTGAACGGAAAGAATTATTTCATTCACCGAAGCCTGTACGTGAAAAACCGTTTATACAGCAGCACGCGCACGACATACTTGGAAAAGTTTTAATTTCAGTAATTCCCAAATATCTTGTGGAACCACATGTTCATTAAAAAAAGTATATAGTCAAAAAACCGCCATAACGATTACCTGCACCCTTCGAACAAAATCTCCTTCTCGATAAAAAAAAACCGCAACAGCGACAGCCACACGAACTAAAATGTAGGTACACGCGCGCGCGCAAAAAGCACGAGACTGCGGTATATCAGTCAGCAACTAGCGACCACAATAACGACTTACACTGTGCGCGAAGAGTCTGCACGGAGTATAGTATCTAGACTGCTGTCAGGGACCAGTATACGCGTGTATTATCGTCTCGCATTGATAAGCCTTTTTTCGATTAAAGAGTGAGAACTCGAATATAGATTGCCACGACGAGCGTATCCTATTATTGCATATCATTAATACGATTGAGATGCTTCGCGAATTTCAAACGCGATTAACGTGTGACAATACTGGTTTCCATCGATGCTACGGCTGATGAAACTAGCTTTGCTTTTTGAGTAAGAAGACTGCGATTTGACGATTTCGTGGGTAACTCGCATAGCAATATCAAGCTAATATAATAATATACGAACGGCGTGACATAACGCAAGCACGTGACTTTGAACTTGATCGACATTTCGTCAAGCTCGAAAGCTTCTTCTCGTCTTAAAAACGTCTTTTTGACGTTATTTTGTCCGCACAAATTTACCCAAAATCTATGGGAAACGTCATAAAAACGTCATTTAAACGTCCTCTATCCGTTATTAAGACGTCTTTAAGACTTTATGGTTACCATCCGGATGGTACTTCCAATTTTGGTTATAATTAATAAAATTAATTAATAAAATTAATATTTTATTAATTAATTTTATTAATTTTAGGACGTCTTTTATCATTTCAGAAAAGACGTTATGTCGTCTTTTTTAAGACGTTTTAATGACGTCTTAATAACGTTTTGTGTTACCAGGGAACGAGCACACAAGTCACGCACAAAGCAACGACAAAACACTCGTCGACCGACCGATTAAGCGAACCGATACAAAGATTTCCAATGCACGATTGCACTCCAAACCGCAACTACTTATGAGCCTCGGTAATTTTTCACAACGAAATCGCATGTGTATGTATACCGCCGTTTGATTCTGCGTTCTCACGTCGGCTCCATCCGAAAAACCGGTCGCCTGCGCTTCTCGAGCAATACTGAATTCACTACTGCTGCTGCAAGTCTCTTCCGCTATACAGTGTCTATATACCGTGCTGTATTATTATAGCGAGTAGTGAATGTGACGCGCGCAGCTACGTCGAGCCAAGATTGTTTCGGTCGGGGGTAGGGCTGAGGGTTCGAATACTCATGTGAATTTGGGGCGATAGTTGTGGATTAGAATTTGAGCTGCGTATAAGTGGCTTGGAAGGTTTCTTTTTTTGTAGTTCAAGTTTTTTAATTATATTTGTTTTTTTATGACGAATGCGAGACGCGGCGTTATACATATGAAAATTTTTGCAGAGTTGAAAAGAATTGCTTCGTATTCATGGAAGCGTATTTTTGTGATTCTCACATTCTAGAGCAGTACGAATTATAGCTCGCCCTTTTATTGATTATTTCCATCTTAAATAGCTGACCTGCGTACCACGGCAGTTAAAAATGTGCCGGTCGTTAAAATTATAATTTATACTCTTCTAAAAAACACCCGCCGGTTCTATTCGCTCCGTCCTGTGTATAAATATTCGCCAAGAAATGTTAAAGATCACGTTGACAGCACTTGGTGCATCCAAAAATGAAATCTCAATTAATTAAAAAATCGCTTATTAAATCGAACTAAATGCTGTATTATTAAACATGTTGCGCGAACGTTAGTACAAAATATCAACAGAGTTAAGCAAATCATGCTGAAATGAATGAAAACCCGACTACTTACTGGCATGATTGAAAAATACTATCTCCGTCCAGCGAAATGCAATCAGTGCACCAATAGTGTTTTAAGCACCATGCAATGACAAGTGATGCGACTATCGCGATCGCACGTATGTTTAGCGTCATGTTTTTTATCATTTCCCAATTGTCTGTAAGTGAATTTTTCATTGTTTACAGAAAAGTCACAAATACAAGACACAAAAGTTTTAGCGCATTTTCAAGTTATTTTTTCCTTATAGTGTTATCATATCATACTATATATAGTTTTATCGCCAATATATCATTTGCTTAGCTGCGCAATCATTTGCAATTGTATAAAGCATGTATGTATATACCTTATATACATATATGGTGTGTGTGTGTGTGTGTGTGTGTGTGTGTGTGTGTGTGTAAACTCATCAGCTGTCTAAGCTATTCCGCGACCCTTTCTTCCGTACTACTTAAATCAGTGACCTTGACTACCGATTTCTTACAGCTACTACGTCTAAGAATCCAAAAAATAACCGAAACCCTTCCACATCAATGCCAAAATTCTAAAAGCAAAACCGTGAATGAATAAAGAAAAGAGAAGTATTGAGGTTAGGATGATTCCGTGCAACAATAGCGATGGTCGGCAAACAAGATGAATTGAATGTCTTACTAATAATATACGACGGGCGCATTTTTCGTCATTGAAAAGCGCCAAACCCAAGTCGTTCGAAGCACTCCATTGCAAACACACAAGCGGCGGCGTCAATGAACCATCTTGGAGGCTTACCGCTTACGGCTTACGTAACTCTACACTACTGATTCGCGCATGGACGTGTGTGCGTGTGTGTGTGTGTGTGTATATATATGCATTTTGATGTGCCGTACATACCGCATACATAGGTATAATACATGCACACACTGTCATAGTAATGGATCAAGTATTGTCTAGCAATAGCGAGACGCTTTCCAAATTACTAGTGTAACGTAAAACAATTGAATTATTGACAAAGTAGCATTTTATTCATATGAAAAACTAATACAACGTTAGGACCTAGGTCCACCTGCTTTATAAATCTCAACATGATTCCAAACGCCTCGACAAAAATCATTCAAAAGATAAAGCAAGCTATTTAACAGTTTTGATTGCTCCCCATTTTTGATAACGCATAAGCGCGACTGTTCTTACACATCAAACGATCGCGCATTATTTTACAATTACATAACGTATAGTATTCAAGAGTGTAATAGTGAGGGCAAAGATTAATATAAAAATTAGAATCTAATAATTGCTTCATAAAAAACGTCCTGCTTCAATACAAACATACATCATGCTAGCAGGACTATTCAAAAATGTTATATTCAAATATATTTATTACACAACAGATTTTTATAGACTTATTGCAAAGTATACAAATATCCATTAGTCTCAATTTCATATTTTAGAGTTCTCTGCTCAAGTATTTATCCGTCCTCTATAAAATTACGCTTGTATATGTCGAGTTAGCAGATGCAAATTACAGGAAGACCCAGGAATGAATAACGTTTTTTTTTTCACAATAATTCAGTTACCCCCAATACCTTCTATCGTGGACTGGGTTTTTTTTCGATAAAAAATCTGTTTCCTTAGGTACTCTACATAGATTACATAGACATAACAAAAAGTTAAGGGATAGGCGAGAAATTCATGAATGTCCGCGAATCCTCGAAGTGCAACAGTAACAACCATTTTCATGGATTGGTAGTTGTCGTAAGCTTTCCAATAATCCTTATCAATCTAAGAGAAATGGCTCAAAAACAGAACGACTGTGCATGATTGTGCATGATAAAATGTAGAAACTCTAAAGGTCAAGAATAAACACCAAGTTCGTTCTTCTCTTCTTCATACAGGAATGGCTTAACTATCGATCCTTGTACTGTTCATTACCAGAGTTCGCCGTCTTTCTCCTTTGCTGGCACTTCGATCACTCGCGGCTTGTCGATTATTCGTGCAGTGCGATTTCCCTTCTCAACGATACCGATTATCCACGCCTGGTAGCCCTCTTGCTTTTCGATGTCTTTACAGTATGCCGCAGCCTATAATGATAAAGAAAAATTAATGAAAATGTTTAAGCCAAAATAAGCTTTCTTCTTTAGAAAAAAAGTCACACACCTGTTCTCGTGGTAGGCAGATGAGGAGGCCCCCGCTGGTCTCGGCGGAGTGTCCTTGCAGAAGCTGGAACATGTTACCGCAGGCCTTAGCAACGGCAGCCATCTTTGCAATAACCGGCAGGTTGTGAATGACGAAGGACACCTCGTTTTTCTGGTGTTTGGCCAGGTTCTGGGCATGGCCCAGAAGTCCGAAACCCGTCACGTCCGTCGCCCCGTGAGCATTGTACTTGTGCATTAACCGCGCAGCTACGGAAATCAACATTTTATTAGTTTATTGATATTGAAATGATTGAGTAATAGTATAAAATGAATTATAAACCTATTCGGTTAAGTCTAGCCATGCTGTCCATTGCACGCTGGTAGGCTTTGCGAACGTCGTCTTCACTGACGACAAGTTTGATTCGATTCCAGCGGTCTGGTTGATCTAGCCACTGATGCGCGTTGACGGCTACTTGCGTACCCAGAGGTTTCGTTAGTACCAATACGTCTCCTACCACTGCGTTATCTGGACTGCGACATAAACATGCAAAATTAAACAAAAGCAAGTGATTATCAAGCGTTGGAGAAAACTTACACAATGTATTCGTTTGGCTGACAAACTGTTGTCGCAACACCACCAATAGTACACCAAGGATTCACGACAGTTTGTCCACCGGTGACCGTCGTGCCAGCTTCCAGCGCGGAGTCTTTGAATCCCCTCATGATTAAAGGAACTACGACGTCTCTCTCCTTCTCGGTCATTTTCGTGCTAACGCCCAACAGCATGAGCATGTTGTCACACTCTGTCACTCCCATGGCATAGAGATCACTTATTACATTGGCACAGGCAATTTTCCCTAGAAGAAAAGGTTTCCCGTTGTTTACAGTATGATAGTTTTTGAAATTCAAATGCAGAATGAGTCATATTTTAAACATATCATCATCTCAAACTCACCCATCATATACGGATCATCAACAAGTGGATAGAAAAAGTCTGTTGTCTGAACTAAACTTAGCCCGCCGTGCCTCAGAGGAGTAACGGAGGAATCCATACCAATACCTGCAGAATACAAAATTATGCTTTAATTTGTTTAAAGAATCTGATAGCGAATTTAAGATGTTTGAAAATTAAATACACACCAATGCGCGGGGTAGCCATGTGCATAAAGTGGGCGTGCTCATGATCCTGGGCACTACCATCATCAGCCTGCAGTCCCTCAAGGAGTTTCCCAAGAATCTCCTGAGGGACCTTGCACCCTCATCCTTTTAAGTCGGCAAACCGCGTTA
This sequence comes from Trichomalopsis sarcophagae, assembly GCA_024372645.1. Taxonomy (NCBI): domain Eukaryota; kingdom Metazoa; phylum Arthropoda; class Insecta; order Hymenoptera; family Pteromalidae; genus Trichomalopsis; species Trichomalopsis sarcophagae. The sequence goes on along the minus strand of QLSS01000046.1, from coordinate 918,710 downwards.
AGCGGAAGGTTGCGTCCAGGTCATGAGCAGCCGGATCAAAAGGTCTACGCAGCGCAAGAGCATTGGGATTGCCACCGAGTTCCAACTGAGCCACGGACAAGGCATCCTGTGTCACCGGGACTCCTTGTAAGTCCGCCATGATTCTTTTCTTTGTGAGCGCAATCTTTCCAGATTATTTAAAGCCAAAAATTAATCTACAAGAATAATGAAAATGAATAAATTATATAAATAATTAAATAACATTAGCAAAATATGGATATAATGTAGACACTTTTTTATATCTTGTTAAATCAATATTTCATTTTTTTTTTATTTCTTCATTAACTTTGAAAGTGTACAAATATTAAATTTGATTATTGAAAACAACGTCTGAAAAATAACATACTGCTCAACCATAAGTAAAATTATTATAAATGTTCAGGTCTTATAAATTCTAACTATTTAATTTGTAACATAAAAAATTTGATGCATTTGGCGTAAAAGTCAAATAGTAAAATTATTGAATATCCTTAGCCCGCATAACTGAGTAAGACAATATTACAGCATTTATACCACATATTGGATTATTGTTGGCACTAATCTGTTTAACCAAGGTAAAAAATAAACATAATATTTATCAATAAAGAAAATGTATTAATTTATTCAATGAAAAAGAATGAAGATATTGATTCAAACTATTTAAAGCTTAAACAGTTTAAAATAAATTGTTCTACCAACATTGTTTTGATACTCGTCAGAGCATCTCTGACAACATGAGAAAAAAGTACACATCACACCTTGCCATGCTCCCTTTTACAGAGAGTCTACTGTAGTCTCAAGAAGCAACAAAAGAGGTCTACTCCATTTATGAGTATACATGACTAAAAAATATATTTATCAGTTGAGGGTGAAAGCTTTCTGATAGCATACATAATACAATTTCAAACAGAGTCATGAAAAAGAAAAAAGCTGATAGCAGTTAAGAAAAATACGTACAAGCATCAGGCGTATAACCTAGAAAAGAATATTCTAGACGAAAAATTCGGGCCTACAAGAAAAACCAGAGTTCGACTCCCCTAACGAGCAAATGCGATTATTTTCCCGAAGGAAAATTCAAGTACAGGCGCTAACAACAATCAAGAAAAGCACATGGGGGTTGGGTGCACCCTCGCGAAACCGCGACTGTACAATCACTCTGCTTGCGGCAACCTTAAGCTGCGCGAGCTCGTAACAAAGCGGCGACATGCAGGCACGCACACAGTTCCGCGGAACGAACCTAGCGAGGTCCTCTCGACTATCCTCGGCGTCGGGGAACTCAAAATGACCTTCACAACGGCGATCCTCGTCAGCAAGTGCCCAGGTACGACTAAGTCGAGGAACTTACTTGTCAAGCTACGTGGAGGCGAAGTGTCCGGGCACCAGTGTCGACGAGGCGGGATCTGCGACAGGGTAAAATGGACGCGGCGTCGGAAGCAGTCGGCCAACTCGACGCAGCGAACGAGCCTGCCGGCCAAAAGCTGATTGGCTGCTTTTTAAACGGCCCGCTTGAGACGACGCCCAGGGACGTAACGGCTACGTGGAATTTTTAGGGATTCTCGTGCTCGATCTGCTGTAGGGGTTAATTTCTTGAAAATTTTTATCATTCCCAACAGATGAAAGTTTTTTTTTAAAGATTTTAATGGGGATTGGAAATTTTTGATAGGTTTTGCGTATTAGAGCCCCTGAACACCCGCCGGGGCCGTGATGCGGCACCTTGGTGCGCAGAAGTTTGAAAAAATTATTTATGTGAGAAAACCTTAATTCTCGCAATTTTTCTGTATATAAGTAAATCTTTGCAACTTGACCGATAAAACATGAATTTTTATCTCTTTCTTTTTTATATATTTTACAATTTCTTGATTTTATAATTATATTATTGCAATTTAATGAATTTTTTTGCTACTATTTTCTCTTGTAACAATTTTCTCGTGCGTATTTCCGAGAACAAAAACAAAAATATTAAAATATCATCAATCATGTAATTAAAATAATGAAGATTCAAGACACTAAGAATAAATGTTAAAAAAAAATTATTTGTAAGTTTTATTAATTTTATTTTATTTTTTATAAGTACGAGGTATACAACCAAACAAACTTTTGCCTTCCATACAATTTTCCTCTAAAAAATTTCATTATAATATTCATACAAGTCAGAAAACTGTAATATTATCATAAATGCATGCTTCAAGCATACATATATACAATTAAGTACACAAAATTTGTAGAAAAGTTCATGGTAAATAATACTTCAGTTTTAATTTCACGTGAGTAAAAGGGCGTGAAACTACAAACAGTATGTAAAGTTTCAAAATATTTATTCCAGACAGAAACCTACAACCAATGCTTTCAAAATTAGCATATAATTCTGTAGTAGTTAACAAAGGTAGAATGTATACGTATGAAAAATACAAAACAATTTTCATATATGTAGACATAAATTATGAGTATACCTTTAAAAAGCGTTATTTGTCAATTGTCTAGTGAAACATCTTGTCAATGATCAGAGTATATGAATAAAAGAATAGCATAATAGGCTAGTATCACTATGATATAGATATATTTACATGCTTAGAGAATATTGCTTATTCTCTACTGGCGAGGATGACATATTTTAATGCTCATGTTCATGATTATCACGAATGAGATTCAAAGCCTGCTCATAAAATGTAAAATGCAAGGCAGTCATCAGAGCAGCTTTAAATTGACTTGGCCCTAAACCTTTAAAAAGGCCTCGGATTCCTTCTTGCTTAGTGGTTAATACAAGACAATTGACCAGACCATTGCAATGGAAAAATCCTCCAAATCCCTTCCTACCATGTTCAAATCCTTGAATTTGTAATCTCTTTCTAGCTAAATCAAGGGGATAGACTATAGTTTTTGCTACCAGACCTGCTAGGCAGCCAGCAACCAGGCTATTTATAATACCTACTTTCTTATGATGATGCTGAAAGAAAAATTTTCAATTAATTTTTCTGTAAAAACAAAAATTGACAATTAGCATTGTGACAAAACATTTTTTAAATAGTTCTTGATCACACTGTATTATAACTTATTTTTTTGTAACATGCAAGACAAAAAAAACAACTAATAAATAGCATAAATTCAACAAAAAGTTCAATTTAACGAAACTTTTCTTTTAAAATAATATTTCACCACAGGTATTCTTCAATAATTATGTCAAAAGACTTACAGAATCTTCATTATTAGCAGGTAAAAATTTAATGTCTTTCACAAGTTCATACGTTCCAAATTGTAAACCTGCATGAGGAGCAATCTGAAGTAGTGTAGGTAACAATCCACGGAAAAAACCTTTGGGTGACTCAGTCTTGTAAATTGTCCTGCAAATAAATACAATATCATTTTATTATATACTGGACAATGGTAAATTAAATTGGAAACATTTTAGTAAAAATTAATTGAATGACATCTTAGAATTCAATCTGAACATTATTGGATACTTACGTGCATGAATGTATGGTTCCCTTATATGCTTTATTCTGAGATGATTGTGCAATTAGTCTAGTTCTTACAGTATCCAATGGAAAAGAAGTCACAGTTGCAAAGCAGCCAGCCAATGCTCCACTTAGAAAATGAACTGTTTTTGTTTTGTCACTCAAGAAATCAAATTTCTCTAGATGTTGATTAACAATGATATACACATAAAACTATAATATAGAGCAATAAAAAAAAATTAATAAAAAAAGTTTATTCAGGGTTTAATAGTAGAACCAAAACTTATACCAACCTGACTGGTTCCATAAATAACTGATAATAATTGGGCAGGAACATGACCTTTCCAAAGTGCACAGAAACTTTCTTCTTTAGCAATAAGACGAAACGTTTGTAACATTGAATGGTACTTGCTTGAAGAATGTTTTTTTATAGGTTCAACTTGCAACTAGAAAATGAAAATATTTTCAAGTTCAACAAGATGTTAAATTCAATCAAGTTTTATAAAAATATTGTAATAAAAATATTCATTCCTAATGTTAAAAATCAATTATTAAATATGGTCATCATTCCACATAAGAGCAACAGTTTCAAAAATTTCTTTCTACCTGGAATCTAATCTTGACCACATCCAAAGGTTGGCATATAAATCTCGTCAAGCATCCGCTGGCTGCCCCAGCAATGGCATGATGGTAACCTGGTTCTGAAGAGGAATAAACCATTGTCAAGGATGTTCCGGAACCTTCGCTCGATGAACATGAAAAACTATTGATAAGCCGAGCAAAAGAATCTGATGCAAGCCGCCAATTAGCTGTGATAATTATTGATAGATTATTCTTGAATCTATTGAATCTATCTCTGAAATACAAAACCAGGTCACTATTCAATGAGGGCTATCTCCAGAGTCTGGAAAAACCCTTAACCTGCTTTGTTTACAGTCACAGCAGGAACTGAAAAGTACAAGGTACTTACGTGATTTACAAATTTTATTCGACTTTTCGATCTACAACAATGTTTCTTCCACGAAAATCAACGCAATTTGAATGCGTTAAAATGTTTTCTGTTAAATTTGTCTATCAAATTACGAGAATACTGCGCGTATAAGTATAATATAGTAAGTATGTTGTATATATATATATATATATATATATATATACCTATATGAGCACTGCACATCAGAGCAAGTGAGCCTGATGAGCACCAAACATTAAGTCCTAACCTTTCTTACATCACGTACACCGCGCCAAGAAAGGTGAGGGAACCTGACCAATTGCACGTTCAAATCGTCGAGTATCGAGCTCGACAAGTCGAATTCAGCCATTTACTTATCAGCTACTCCGCAACATCTGTCTGGAATGTTTTTGCATTATTATTTGCCAACATGACAACTCAATGCTTGCATTTTCGATTTTCGGAGCCGCTTGAATTATGAGTAATAAAATTACGGATTCGGGAAGTGAAATAGTTTCTTAGTTATGTTCGAATTTACAACTAATTTGAGACAAAGAAATTGATAATAATAAAGTAGCACTGAAAAATTGATGAAAATAAATAGAAAGTTGATTGAAAATTTCAGCATAACTCCAATTAGCGTGAGTTTTAAGCCACTATCTTATGTGAAATGGTCTTAGTATTTCCATTAATGATTTACACTTTAGATAGTTTTGATGTACACATAAATATGTTAGCAGGCAAAAATTACATAAATATTATATCCAACTGTCAAAACTTTAAAAGTATAAGTAGATCAAAACTGACAATGACACATATCTTATCAATGCAAATGTAAAAATATCATAACAAAAGTAGGAATAGAACTATTTTGAATTTATAGGTGATAAAAACTCTTTAATACTCACCATGATCATGAAGCCACCAAGCTCCGTTTTCCAACTGCCTGGATTTCTACGACGCTGCAGTAATCTAAACTCTTTTCATACAAAATTAAATACAAAGCTGAAACCTCACACAGAGGGGGAAGAGAATGCTATCAACAAAGATCTCGAGGAAATTATAGACTTCAAAACAAGAAATACTAGCAGCTGGGTCATAGAAGTAATGATCTTGGATTAAAAAAAAATTCATATATACCAAATTATTAATGATTCTGTAATTATTCCAGACAAAAGTGAACAGTCTGTGCTTAAAATATAATATTTTGAAAAAGGATGAGCGAGCCAAGTTTTTATCGTCTCTTGCAACTCGATATGCTGTAAACCACGACAAAATATGCCAGCTTGCAAAAAGATTAGCTTGCAACGAGGTTTTAAAATAAAATAACTGTAATTCAAGCATAATAAGCTTAATGTGCAAATATCTAATTAAAAGTTTTTTAGCCAAACAATCCAAACCAACTGATCTCAAGAGAGCGAGCTCTAAAAGATGCTCTAACACCTCCGTATCATTGGCTGTTTGCACGAGTTGGAAGACTGGAACATGGAGTCAAATTTCTTGTAGATTTAAGAGCAAATGTCTTAGTAAGCATCAAATTCAAAAGTTAGTTAAAATGCTTATAGTATCATAAAAATTGATGAATGTTTTTTTTAAGGATTTAATAAGCCATTGTACAAAGGATTCAGAAGATATTTTACATCTGAGTCAGATGGATGCCACTCTGAAAGAAATGTTATTTTTGTGGTTTTCTGTAGGATTTATGAAAGTTGAACGGGTGACTTGGCAAACCTCGTGTGACATTTTACAAAAAGTATTACTTATTCTCAAATTAATAATTCATCGTTAGTAAATAATGTTAGTGAATAATTTAAAAACTAATGAAAACGAAACACGGCAGGTTTCTGACTATGAAGCTATTCACCCTGTGAGGAACTGGGCTGATTTAAAAAAACGAGTTGGGCCATATAGAAGATGTTTTATTTTTACTCACCCATCAATGCCCAGAGAACCTCTAGTTCTACTGCACACTGCTCTTTGTGATGTTATACCTGGTATATTATTATTATTTTTATTATTATTATTATTATTATTATTATTATTATTAATCAAAATTGATAGTTTTTAACTTGAACATTGCAAATTACAGATTCAGTAAAAGGTATTCAAGATGCTGAAAATCGAATTCTTGGTAAAGTTATAGTTAATAATGAAAGAGTTGAAGAGGATAAGACTAAAATAAAAGCAGCTATATTTTATTCTATATCGTCAACTCAAGTTGGTCTACAAGTATGTATATCATTTTATTATTGGATAATATAAAAGATCCTGAGCTTAACATTTTGATGTCTTCTAAAGGGCATTGAGTTAGGAAATTATTTGATAAAAGAAGTAGCAAAACATATAACTGCAGAATTCCCAATGATAGACCAACTTTCTAGTTTATCACCTATACCAAATTTCCGAGTATGGCTTCTAGATAGAATGAAAAGAGGTGATACATAATTTAAGTTTGCTCAAATTTATTTAAAAAAACAGATATTTTTACAGATCAGTAATATAATTTTAATGCTGTTTAATTTTTAGATATCAATACAGTTTTTACTAAAACTGAGCAAGAGTCGATAAAATATAATTTGGACTATGATCAAACAATTACGGCAACAAGAGATCTGCATTTAGATTTAAAAAAGATTTTCAACAATTCTCTTTGGGGAAATGACAAAAGATTATCGTCAACTTTGCGAGAACCGATGTTGCGAGCTTGCGCATTTTATTTATACAAAGAAAAACGGCGAAATTATGCTCTAAATAATGTTGCTAATTTTCATCTTCGAAATGGAGCCGTTATGTGGAGAATAAATTGGATGGCTGATCCATCACCAAGAGGAATGGCAAACAGTTGTGGTATCATGGTTAATTACAGGCAAGTTAATATAAGAAAACAATTTTAAAAAATATCCATACTATTTTAAAACTGTATCATTTATTTTTGTCTTTGTAGATACTTTTTAGATGAGACTGAGTTAAACAGCAGAAACTACATAGAAAAATATCACATTAAAGCTTCTAACACTGTAATTCATTTAGCAAACGAAGCTGAAAAGTTCTTTTCTACCAAAGTTGCAACTGCCAAAGAAGCAGTGGAAGAATAATACAAATACTTCTGCATGTATATTAAATTTTCTAATAATTTTTAATTTATATAAAGTAATGATCTTTAACTTCTATAAAAGGTATTGTAAAATAATAAGAATAAGTATATTTTTTACATAAAATATGTAATTTTTTGTAAACAAATACAACTACATTGTACAAATTGATAAAATCCTTACAAATTACCTGCCCTTTAACTGTTTAACTTTTAGATTTGTTTTTTTATGCTTGCCAACCATTACTGGTACTTTATGTTTAGTCACTTTAATTTCTTCTACTTTTTTGTCACTCTCATTTTCACTATCACTAACATCAATGTCAGAATAATCATCATCCTCTTCGTGATTGTCATTATCATTTTTTTTTTCATCTTCATCATCTGAAAATAGTTGTAACTTCTTTTCACTGTTTGTTAGTTCAGTAACGGGCTCAATTTCTTTTCCATCTTCAGAAGTCTTAGCACTGATATCCATAGATTCATCTGCACCTATAGACTCTTCTTGCCAAATGGATTGTATTATGCTAGTTTGTTTTTGTTTTCTTTGCCGCCTCGAAGGCTTTGCATCGGGTTTCTTTTCAATGGTTTCTTTCAAAATTTCAGGTTTGATTTTCTTCAATGGAGTTGGATCATCCAAGACAATTTCTCCTTTCTTAACTAAATACTCAGCATACTGCTCAGGAATACTTTTGAACCTTTCAATCTTTGCTTTAATTTGACGCCAAGTCAACTGGTAATAATTTTTACGATCCCTCACCATTGCCTATAAGAATTAGTAAATATTATTGTATTATACTATAATAAAATGTAAACTAAAGGTAGCTTGGCCTCATACCTTATAATCATCTCCATATTTATCCATCATGTAAGTAGCAAAGTTCACTTCGTTATTAGGCAACCGAAAAAGCTTAGCTCTTGGATGCTTAGCATCTTCCTCTAAACGTTGTACAACATGTAATTTTTTTGGAACAAATTCTTCAACTTCGGTCTCACTTTCTGAATCATCAACATCCCCACCTTCTTTAATAAACTTCAGCATCTCCTTTTTTACATTTGGAATTTTGAGAACTTGGTTTGGATCATATGCTAGACCCATCTCTGCCAAATTTTTCACTGTCGACCTCTTTTTTTCCCATGCTTCTTTTATTGGTTTACTGTAATAAAAATATCTAACTATTAAAATTCTATGAAACACCAAAAAATTACATAAATAATTGCAATTATAGGTAGTGATGGGCTTGGCAAATATAATCGAAATGTGTAGTTTACCATTCAATGTTAGGAAGCTTTTCTAGTTTATTTCTCAGTCTCTTTCTATTAACATTAGCTCGGAACTTCTTCCTGCGCTTTAATTTCTTTATTTTAGGCATTTTGATACTCTTATTTAATCAAAACTTCGAAAACTGCCAAACGCGTGCCGCTTGCACGTGTTTTCAGATTCAGCCAGTAGTCAGTATAAAGTACTCGCACTCGGTATTATTTTGCTGTCTCTCTCTTTTCAACATGGCGTCTTTTGTGACAAGCTACTGCAATAAGCCAGCTTGCATATTGCGGTTGTGTGACATTGTTGTGACAGGTAAGTTTAAACAACTGTTGTTACGACGATATATGATATATATGTAACTAAAATATTGTTTTGCTCCATTGAATAATCCAGCAATTTTATCAGCTGTACAAATACATTTTATTCATATATAGTGTACTATATATACAGTTATCATGTAATAGGCGGGAGAATTTAAAAGTTCGATATTGAAAAATTTAGGATTAAATTTCTATTGCTGAACATTTATTGACGATTTCTTTGTATTCGAAAATTAATAATAAATGTTAAAAATTCAATTTTTGTTTAGTAACATTGGGTATCAAATGATTCAGTAATTGAGTAATCAGTATTTCCACTTTCCAGTCAAAATAATTAAGATTATGCAGATAGGTAGCGCTAGTGCGTAAAGCTTCCCTTTTTATAATATATATATATTGTCGTCAAATATGTAGGTATGCTCATAACCTCACAAAGAATGATGATTAACGATTTATCATCGTTAAATTGTAAATAATCATACTGAAAGATGCCCAAACACAAGTGTGCTGTGTTAACTTGTAGAAATAGAACGAAATTTGTATTTCCCAAAAATGAGAAAATGAAAAAAAGATGGCTTGAGGCAATTAAAAGACCTGATTTTCAACCAAAACCTGGCAATGGAATTTGTGAGGCACATTTTCAGCCTGAACAAATTCGGAGTAAAATCCAGGAATTTGGTGAGTTTTGCTTATCAAATTAAAACAATTGCACCATACCTATTCTATGATCTCTGATAAAAAAAAATCGAAGTACTAACTTTAAATATCATTCTTAATTAAGGAAATGTGCTTCTAAGAACTCATTTAGTCAAAGGATCTGTGCCTTGTGTCCTTCCTGCAGAAGAGAATGAAATTAACCATAAAAGGACTAATGATATAAAAAAAACATCACCAATAAAAATAAACCCTTTAATTAGGCAGGTAGTAATAATAAAAGAAGAATATGATCTGGATAACAATGACAATATTGATAAAAAGTCAGATATTAGGTATAACAAGCTTTATAATAATTGTAGTAGGGATTCAGAACATCTTGTAAATGGTGATATTAGTGCTAGAGAAATTTTAGAAAATATTTATAATGAACATTGTTATTATTGTCCACCTATGAATGATAATGAAAGCAGTCAACAAAATTTAATTTGTCGCTACAACATTGAACAGTTTAAAAGTGATCAAAAAGGTTTGTTTTTTCTAACAGGCTTAGAAAGCTATGAACAGTTTTTGTACATTTTTAAATCATTGGGAAGCACTTTGAACAATGTAAATTACACTTTAGATTTAAAATCACAAAATGAAATCTCTTCGGGAGACAAACTTTTCCTTATGCTGTGGAAGCTGAAGAGGAATAATCCAGAATTTGAACTGGGCATGCACTTTGGTCTTACCAATGTAGCAGTAAATGTTCTTTTCAAAAAGATGATCATTCATCTGGCCAGTAAATGGTCATCGCTCGATATTTGGCCAACCAAAGAATTAATAGAAAAATATATTCCTGACAACTGTAAGGTGCATTCTACCAAGTTGGAAGAGGACGAAACAAAATTAGCTCTGTATGCAAATGTTCGAGCCAATGCAGAAAAGCACATTCAGTTGTTTAAAATTCTTGGGAAAAAAATGAATCCTGTGTATGTATCCATTGCCACACAAATTACCTCAGTCTGCATAATGCTGTGTAATTACAAAGAAATATTTAATAATTGTATACCAATAAATTAAAAAAGTGTATTTGTCTTGTTTTGCAATCAATTTTTGTCATTTGGAATCCATCATATCGCGTCATTTTCCCGCTGAAAACGCACATCAGTCTATGCTATCTCTTTCTCTCTCTCTCTGATGTGGCCTCTGCCAGTGGTAGGCCTGCGGCTGCGCGCGCGACCAATCGCTCGACATTTCCTGCCGCTTCTTATAGAACCTTCTTCGCGATTGGTCTTAGTTAACGCGACACCTTGGAAATCGCCAAGCGTAAAAGTAAAAGACAAAAGCAGAGCGGATCAGTGTCGAAGTAGCAGTTGGGCCAGCTTCGCGTATATAGATCAGCTGTAGAGTCGTTGTGCTTGAGTCCAGGGTGTGAATTATGGGGGCTGCTCTTAAAAACTCCACAACCTGCAGAAAAAGTCGGGTGAGTACTCGACGGCTACCCGCATACTTCTATCTAAGTTCGAAGCTTCGAGGCTCCGTATGCTCCGATTTTGTTTTCACCTTCACGGAGCGAGGCTTCTAACGACGCTCTTACAGCTATTGCTCAATAGTGTTATGACAGCTCGGGTCTCTTTTGACCGCTGTGTCAAGTTCGAGAGCTTGCTTTGCATAATTCTGAAAGTCAAGACTACGTCGTGCATCTACGTTTTGTAATTATTGTGTCACTGAGTCGATTCCCTGATAGGAAATGGAGATGCTAATGTTTGGGTTCAGCTGATGAAATGGCTGTGGCAGCATCTCTCTCATGCAAAGAGGTGTTCTGGAAAGTGTGCTCGGGTATTAATAGACGTCAGATACACATGTTATATTTTGCACACACACACACACATGCACACCTTGCTGCGGCGTAGATTTTGATTATGTAAGTTTGGGAAATGGATGCGACAATGTTCATTGCCTCTTCAGTGGTCGCACTAGATTCTATGGATCCAAGGTGCACAGCTTGTAGAATAGAACTATTGCCTTCCTTTGTTTATGTTTGTATTGACGAGATCATAGATAACACTGTCTTCCTATTGATAATTCCTTTGGCGACAAGGTTGATGACCAAGGAGACTTTGTTTACAGTTGTACTTATACAAATTTTGTCCATCAATTGCCTGTAATGTTTGAGTTCTCTCAGGCAATGAAGACAAGAATCGTGAAGTGAACGATAAAATTTTTCCCACTGTCTTTGAACAAAGTAAACTAGCGAATGTGGAAAGTTTGCAATAGATCTGTTTGCAGCTCTTATTGATAAAGAAAACTCATCAATTATCAGGTGTATCTTTGCAAATTATCAGAATTTATTAAAATTAAATAAAACAAAAGAATTTTATGAACTGTATACAAACATGTCAAAATAACTAATTCTTCTTTTTATTGGATCCTAATACTGTTTCTAATTTTAACCAGAACATTTGTTAATTACACTTCAAGTAATGATGTTCCAAACTCCACTTTACATACTCATTTGCATTTAATTAATATCGTAATAAAACATCAGTGTAATGTAATCATCTTTTCTTAATTTTAGGTCAGTAGAATGGTGTCAAGGTCAAACTCCTAGGAAGCGTGCTTTTAGTAACGAAGTCTAGGAGATAAGTATCCAACTGCATCACAACATCCAAGACCATCAGGAATTCCATGCTTTTCTACAATATCAACTGCGCACAACTTGAATTTTGCAAATTTTTCTGTGACAATCAAATTCTCCTCTGAATGAAAGAAAGGCATTTATAGTTAGAACAGAACAGTGTTTTAAGTTATAACAAGAACAATGGGATCCTCAAGACCAACCGACAGATCCATTGGAGAGGCTACATTTTTACCTCAGTGGATGAAAGGAAAATTGGATACTAGGTAATAATACTTCTTATCAACAGCACAGCTGTTTTTGTGTTAACAACTTGTTATTAATTATTACCAGTTGTATTTTTTCCCTCCTTATGAAATAACGATAATTTTATTTTTATTCCACTCACTATCAGTAATTAATTACATATTCGTGATGTACTTGTGTTAACCTTTATCACTCTTGACAAACACAAAAACTTCATAACTTCATCTACCTCTTTCCAGAAGCTGTTTTATTTGAACCAAATCAATCAGTCATATAATAAACCGCACATCAGAGTCACCTATACAATTTCCTACAACTAAACAAGTTTTTCATCGCTTCCGTCTGCAAAATATTTTGCAGTCGTTTGTTTTTCAATTTTCGTTTCCTATTGCAAAGAGGAGCACTTCTCAATTAATTAAAAGCAGGCACAAGACGTTCGTGACCTTGATACATCGCGTCGAAAAAAACGCGCGTCGCTGCACTTTCGCGTCGCTCAGAGATAACGAAATGCACGTGCCGCGGAATTGTGTGTCGTCGTCGTCGTTGTCTGTAATAAGTATAGGCCAGAGGAGAGAGAGAGAGAGAGAGAGAGAGAGAGAGAGAGAGAGAGAGAGAGAAGCGATTCATAGTGAGTGATGAATAGAGGTATAAACACAAAGTGCTCCCTGCGATAAATTGGAGGCTATAGGTCTTTATATTATATACAAGAGGGTATAGAATTTCAGACTTTTTTTGCAAGCAAGCGTTTTTCGTCAATTTCAATTTGATCGCGTGAATTTTGCATTATTGCACTCATATAAAAGCAGAGCTACAATTTTATTCTTGAACCCGCTAGTTTATTATTGCCGAAGAATAAAAATATACATTGATGGTTGAACAATTGAAAAAAAAAGACTTAAATAGTTCGTAAATAAAGCGCACAAGAATGTTATACGATTTCACTCGTATGAGATGCATGTCAAACGAAAACGTGATGTCGTATCGTCATTTTGAAGACTTGTATCGCGTTGACTCATCGTTTGATAAAATACGTAGGTATTACAGACTCACTTGGATCGTCGTCGGGCCAGCTGTATAATATAAACGGGAACTAGTCTGGTTTTATCTTAACAGTGGGGTGCAGCATACAATGTACATAAATTCTCGCCTTAAACGGCTCGAACGATTTCGTTGTTTATCGCGAGGCTGCAACAAACAATTTCTCGCTAATCTCCAACTGCTCGATAAAGCAGGCGCGAGAGAAGCGCAGCGAACAAAAAAAAGATGATGAAACCGCAAGAGATCGTGTCATCGCTTTGTTCTCTATAAATAATGCATTCGATTTTTATGTAAGTCCCAGACAAAATATGAATGTTTAACAAAGCGCTAATGCAATTTTTATCAACAGAGCCTTATCGGGAGGAAACTTGAATTTCGCTAGAGTATTTAGAGACAAAGTAAATATTGTGCTTATACTAATGTTTATAAATAACCCGTGGTGTGTTATCTTAATTCAAGTAAACTTCTTCGCTGTAAAGTATAAGATGATTGGAAAAATTCATCGTCGCGCGCGTTCGAGCAAAATACATAATTAAATCTCTACGTCACATGTTGACCCGCGTAAACAGTCCGCCGATAAAGTCACGGCACACACCTCCAAAGACGCAAGCTTGCGCGAATCTGCATATATTAGTATAAGCTGAGCCGCAAAAAAAGCAAAACACACGGCGAAGGCACGCGACTGGCTCAACGCGCTCACGCGGAAAGCGCGTCTATCTCTCTATTCCAACCTCGCTCTCGTGGTCACGAGATCGGCGACGACTCGCTTTTATTTTTAAAGCGACGGGCGGCGATTTATCGCGCGTAAGTCACTCACACACATATGTATATATACGTATACTTCTTATTATAATAATTATTGCAAAATACCTCCTTCTTATTCGCGGTTTTCACCGGGTTTCACGTGTCGTTTAGAAGATCGAATACATATTTCGTTTCGCTGATTCTCTCCCATTGTGGATATTTTTCTACGACGCGTTTGTTTTTGTTTTGTGTTTGGGTATCGAATAGTATATGATGTTTTCTTCCATCGCAACATAATCTCGACTGGAAAGTAGCCGAAGAGTCGGAGCGAGCAGTAAAAACGCGTGTTTATGTGTGTGTTATCGTCTCAACTTTGATGATAGTGAGAGATATTATTGGACAGACAGCTTATCTGTCGGGCATCTCACTAATAATAAATCGCGCTACATCTCGTAATATGTAAGCACAACCCGGAATAGAATCTCGGAGCAACCAAAAACGCATAAGAATTGCAACGTAAGTCTTGCGTTTGAGCTGTGCACTTTCACTATATCATAGTCGAGACCGATGATAGCGGGCCGAGAAATTGAGAAACCACAATGAGTTAGAAAGTTAAAAACAATATAACGACGACTGCAGCAACTGCGCAACTCTCCATGAATTCCGAAAAGAGATGAAAATTTATAGTTTACTCGTTTTTTCAATTTCGTACACTTTAAAACTTAAAAGACAAAGTCGCGCAAGCCTTCGTTTAAATATTATAAGGTAGCTTCGTTGTACGCAGCGGTTAGAAGCAAAATATTTTGTTCCGCGTCGCTCGAAGACAAGCTAACGCGAACCTTCGACATCGGAGGCGAATTCGTATTTTAGGTAACGAGCGCTAACGCGCGGAAACTATAAATACCACGAAACCAGTTTTTTTTTCATACTGCTCGCGGAGATATTTTCGTGCCTCGCTAACCACCTCCGAGAGTTTGATAAGACTACAGCTCAACGGTATCATGAACCGCGAGTATCGACGCTTTTACGAATGTCGAAGCACGCGCGTGTCGTTGAAATTTATAGGGCACCGCGAGATAAGGACCATTTAGTTATACTTATGCGGAAATAACGATTATTGAACGGTTTCGCCGAAACGCTGACGTCATCGACGATGTGTCGATTAGTCTCGTATTTTTGACGGTAACGTCAGGTGGATGGGACAAAAACGAGTATTTTCCCGCGCGTAATTCAAGCCGCTTTTTCATTTTTGAGTACGGTGTTTCGTGAAAATCGGCTCTTATAGTTTCATATGAATATAACGATAATACAATAAACGGTATTGAAAAGAAAAAAAATCATTCTTTCAACGAATCCTCACAAACTCTACAGTTTGCTATGCAATCTCTTGAGGCCGCAGCGTGCCGTGTGTTATGCTACTAGTACATATATAGAACGAAAGAGAAAAAAGAATCGAGACAATGCATATCGTATGCAACTTCATTTGCAGGCTCTCGATGACGGCACAACACTTGCCAATGAGAGACGACCCGCGAACGATCTATTTCAAGAGCGATGAATAGATTGTGTACACTAGCTTGCTCGGACTTTTTCTTTTTCTCACTACGGGCTACTCAAGCTACTTGCAATACATGCAAGACCGTCCTGAATCTTCTTCCTCATAACACGATTAACCGTACGCGCATAGTCGTACATCCGCTTTACCT
This sequence comes from Trichomalopsis sarcophagae, assembly GCA_024372645.1. Taxonomy (NCBI): domain Eukaryota; kingdom Metazoa; phylum Arthropoda; class Insecta; order Hymenoptera; family Pteromalidae; genus Trichomalopsis; species Trichomalopsis sarcophagae. The sequence continues at coordinate 902,602 of QLSS01000046.1, read as the reverse complement.
CATCATAAAGTCGCTATTGCACAGATTTGTGATGGCGACGAATAATAATAATAATAATAATGAAACTTTTTAAGTTGCTCATAGCGCATCTGTAGTATGTTATAAATATAAACATGAATAATTTTTTTATTTTTACTGTTGTATAGTAAACTTTAGAGTAAATATTTATAAAAATTATGAAATTTATTGCAGTTTGGTCTCTTGAATATGTAACTTTTGTCTTTTGTTATTATTTTTTTTTTATACCAGGTATGCCCTTGTTTTATTTAAATCTTTTTTTTTTCAATAACCTCGTCCACCAATTAAATCACAAGAGATTATGCTGCATTTGCTTAAAGTTTACTTCAATAAATTGTATACGAAATGATACAGAAATTACATGCATATGTGCAGGAAACATGTGCGGAATATGTGATTTGCAACATTTCTAAGGTTAGGATTGTCATTGTTAAAGGTATAGTTTTTTTTTTTTCTTATCTAGTTTGATTATACTTTATTTTCGAACTATATTTATTAACATTTTCTTCGATATACTTGATAATAATGTTAATTTGAATACTGCTATGCATTATACTGTATATAAATCATCACTAGTACTATGATTTGTGTCATATCTCATGAGTTGCTTGTTTATACTTTTGTACTGAGTAATATTTTTATTAACTTTTATTTTCAAGTGTAAGAACTATAACTTCCAAAGTATCAGGTGAAGGATTAGGTAGTCTGTAAAATTACCATAACAGTTAGAATGCTTACTCATTTTTGAAAGAAAGCGGGACTTACAAGAATTGAGAAACGTTTCTGGCGCATGTGCATGCTTTTCCGCAAAATTCGCCAATCAGCATATAGACACAGCCTGCAGACGAGGAAAATTGCTTCATAGATTCAAGTGTTTGGATCCTTAAACCGATTTCCAGGCATGCGTACAAACGACTTTCGCCCCACCCTCTAGACGCTGCACGCAGTGATCATTTCCGGCGAAGAACTACGTCCCTCTTCCCCCCCCCCCCCTCTACCCTCATTGTTTCGGGGCCCAAGCCCAAGTGCATCCTAGCGTCGGAAAATCTTCCACTTTTCGGCCCACGGCATTTATCTGTGGACTGGTGAGCTGCGAAGCGTTCGTTCGGTCAGAAATCGCCGGCTGTGTCTAGAGTGAACTTGAATAGGCGAAGTGTTCGGCTTTGAAGCAAAGGGAAAGCGTCTGTCAGCCTTTTAGCTGCATATTGTTATAGATCTCTTAGCCGTTTCGTTAAAATGAAGCAAAGAAAGCATCATATTCAAATTTTTGCTAAGGCTACGCTTAACAAATTGTAAGTAACGTACTTTTTTTTGGTTGTTAATATCTTTAGCATTCTATTAAAAATGTTTCTATTAACCGATGTAACATAAATTTTCTAATGTATGCACGATCGATTTCTATGAAGATCTCGCAGTTTGTTTCTGCTAAAATATGCAAGAAGCCGATGCTGACTCGAATCATGGCTGCATGTTTGGCAAACTAAAACGACCTGCGTACGCAAACATTCCCTGTGCCTCAATCAGCGCGAAAAAACATGTGTATTAGTTTTATAAACCTTACCCATTTGTATAAAAATATTAGAGAAAAAACGAAACGTTCCACCGAATTCTATCGCAATAACTTATGAAAGCAATTTTCAACTTTCAGGTTCGACTACACGGAGAGCACCTTTAGCCCGCCAGCAGACGATACCTTTTTCTACATCCGCTACCCGAAGTCTTCGTCTCAAGACGCCTCCGCTAATAGCAACGCGGGAAACAAGGAAGGTTTCAGGCCGCTCAGCGAGATCATTGGCGGCGTCGGTAGCAGTAAACCCGAGGCAACTGCTAGTTCCGGAAAGTTACTAGCCGGAACGAGCGGCACTGAGTACAAGGACGCCAAAAACATCGACTTCAGCAAACACCCGCTGCCCTGCCAGGCGTTCATTCCGTTTACTGCCGATAAAGGTGAGAGTCGACCGATGTTTTGCGAGAATTTGTGGTTATCATTTTGCTTTTAACTTTTAAGTGGATGACTCCTCCCTATCGACTTTTATGTCAGCCTCGCATTAATTTAATATATATAATTATTAAGATACATTAATGTAATATTTTGCAAAATCCTAACAAGCATTTGAAAAATTCTACGTTATATTTCAAAAAGCGGCGAAGAAAAAAACTTAACAAATACAATTTCCTAACCGTTAATATTGCTTTACAGCCAATGAGCCAAAGATCATAATCGCCAACAAGCCCAAGGTGAAGCATCTGCCAGCAGACGATGAGTTCCGTAACGACAATGCCGCCGAGTGTGGCCGTTCCATTGTTAACGTAGCAAATCAGATAATGTCATCCAAGTTCGGCAAGTCCAATTCTTCGGACGCTTCGTCCGCCACACAACACCAGGTCGACGATGCGGCTGCTCAGGTAAATTTTCATACTTTTCTTATAATTTCGATTCTTTCTAAACTAATTCTAAAATTGAATAGTTCCGAGCGATTCTGGATAATATTTCTTAAAGGCATTCGCCTGAAGACTAAAAGACGACAAATCGAACTAACGTTTTCGAATTATTGCAGCAGATGAAAGTAAGCCGATCGTTGCCAGCAACGCCGCTAGCCTCGCCCTCGGGTACTCCGGACAGCTCACCGAAGACACGTCGGCGAGCCTACGGCAACCGCTTCTTCACGCCAGCTTTTATACCTGACAGCAGTGGCGAGTATCAACAGCAGCAGTCTCAACGCTACAAGAATGGCTGGCTACTGAGCAGTATTTTAGGCCAATCGCGTGAGCTCATTGCCCCGAAAATCGAGGAGGAAGACGAGCAGCTAGGGCAGGAACCAATCCCCAGTCGAGCTCTCAGTCGCAAAAAGTCCATATCCTCGCAGAATCTCACCTACCTAGGCAAGGAGGATAAAAAACAGGAAACCACCAAGTCGCATATCCTCATGCAGGCCAAGCCATCCGAGCTTCGAGAGATGAACTTTTGGTCGCCGACCTCTATGTAAATCGGTCGCTTTCACACGAGCATTGATTTCGGTTTAAAATATACTTGTAAGACAGGAGCGAGAGGACCCGCCCCGTAGAAAATCGCGAATTTTTATTTTACCGTTGAATTGTTTTAGATTGTAGGACGATTTTTTGCTATTTCACTGCACGATTGCTTTTTTGGTCTTTCTTCATGATGAACTTGCCGATTTTTTGCGGGCCAATGTCCCGACCGACTTTGCCTCTCTGTAAATTAGCTGATAAAAGAAGGGTTGAATTTGGTAATACTTGTTAAAAATTGAATTTGGTTAAATCTAGGATTTTGCGGCGTTACGACGCTATGAAGCAAAAAAGTTCATTTTACTCATTACTTGATAAAACTAATCCGCTTGGTTCAACTTTCTTAAGCTGATAATTTTACTTAAGATAAGTATAGTTTGTAAAAACTACAGCTTCAACAGCTTCATGGAATAAAGTATTATATCTAACTCGATTAAGCGCATGGCTTTATGTTTTTTTTTTTTTTTTTTTTTTTTTTTTTAAGTTTAGAACAATTTTAGTTAAAGAGAAGACCTCATAGAGTTCGATTCCCTATCTTGAATAATGTGTTTTTCTTTCACAGATATTCTTAATAATGTAAATCTTGAACTCAGCGTCTTTCTCATTTTTTATTTTGATTCGTGCGTATTTGTGAAAGCGATCGACCGATCGGTTAATGCGTGAAATCCTGAAAAATATTTCAGCGTTTTGTCATATACATAAATATTTTTTTTCATATATTTTTATCGCACATAATCCTCTTTTCATAAAGCGAAACTTTTGTAAATTTCTTGTAAGTTGTTAGCAGTTTTATGTAAACCCTTTATTGGCTCTTACGAATAAGAGTTTTGAGTTGTGGGTGTAATACTAGAGTTTAAAGTAGTAGGGATGGTTTCAGAATAATGTTAGTGGTTTTAGATAACGATATGCCTGTTTAGGCCGAATTTGAATTATGGAAAAAAAATAGAAGATAATATTAATTTTCCACACGTACCTACACTGACAGATTAAAAGTTTTGACTTTTAATTGCCTTTATTTATTTATTGAGAAAGAGAGATTTTTTCAACATTCAACAACATTGTACTGTGCTTTTTTGCAAATATCATCGTCGAGAGTTTGATCTCGCAGTTTCAAGGGTCATATATAAATATATTCCAACATTTTGTAGCAGAAACTTTTCTTTAAAATCGTGAAATCAAAGTATAAGAGAATACTTGACATCTGACTGATATTTAAAGTGAAGTTGTCACTTTGCTACATAAAGATAAATTTTAATAAGCAAATTTTTATATCAGTGGTGATTGCAGGTGATATTTGATTCAATTATTTACGATTGTTTTAGTCTAATTAACTGTGCAAAAAGGACCCCACAGAATAATTGAAAAAAATAATAAACTATAGTTCAATTGTGGATTTACTCGAAAAACTAAATTCATACAAAAATTGATAGAGAAACTTTGAATTTAGTGAAATGTGCGCGAAATGGACGACGTGAATATCAATTTTTATCTATTGAGCAATGTATTTTTTCAACGAGTTTTATTGAGGTTCTAATAAAAACTAAAAATATTATAATATTTATAGTATATTTTTTAAATATATAACGGCTTTTTTGAATGTTAAATAATCATATAATTTATAATGCAATCGCTAGCTACATAAAAAAGCCTGGAAACTAAGAATCTCTTATTCTCTTGAAGAAAAAACCCCGTGTGTTAAAAACCACAAGTCTCTTTAAAGATTTGACTGATTATTGCTTTCAGAAATACGTTGTTATCGATCATTATAATACGAAATTTAGGATTAAAAAGCTTCTATAAATAAAAATATTTGATAAGATTTGTAATACCAAATAAGATTGCGCTAAATGTGTCACATCTGTTGAGTATGTATGCCACATATCATCGATATCTTTTTTGTAAAATATCATGAGACATACGATACGCGCTATATTCACGTCTTGTTTCAAAACCTGAATATAAAATGTGATACAATATTTATATTGCTCAAAAGATAACAGTTGATTTTCATGTTTATGTACATCGCCACAAATATACATGCAAAGAGTGCATGCTGAATGCACCACGATGAGACCAATGCACATACGAGAAATAAAATAACGAGCAGCTGAACATTGATGGAAATATTTTGCGACACGAAATCCTTGAAAGGTATTTTTCATGCGCCATTTTTTGTGCCGATTTCAAATCCTCCGATTTTTTTAGATTTATACATCGTCAGAGCCGCATGGCGCTGAGAAAAATTTAGATATATTTATACCAATTTACCGCGTCAGTTGAAGCGCTTGAATATCCGATTGGACTATGGAAAATAATGTCTCGTATCTGGTCATTTAATAGGCAATTTACACTATGCTATTGTAACAAATAACAATGTTTAAAGCTACCCCTATGAAGTTTATTTTAACGTATTCAATAGTCTTTAAACATTTATAATATAATAATAATAATAATCAAGTGTGTGTGTATGTATCGTGGGACTTAAAGTTAGGTCTCATTATCAACGTGAAATTTGTCAATGTCGCATTAGGATAATAAAATTAATATATCCCCGCGCACTTTTAATTAAGATTTCGGCTTTTTAATTTCCCAGTACCTATATCCTTTCATAATAATCTTGAACGCAGTGATATGCACAATGAAGATAAAACTCGATCTAATATCTACTCCGGATACACATAGTTACTGATAAATATCCAGTAATTCACATATTCAATATCAGACTGAAATTTCTACTTTAGACTTCATATTATGATACGCCAAGGCAAAAGTAAATATATCATATCAAATCAAATTGGAAAGGATGTAATTATAACTGCTGTAAAACCCATTTTTAAGAAAATTGTACAATTGTACTATATATAGTGCGTACCTACGACTACCCTATATCCAGAATCTGGGAATACCCGACTTTGCTTCGTCTCGGCAAATTCGAATCCACTCCTGCAACTATTTATCCCGAAAGTCCATAATAAATATAGGTGTCAGTATTCGTCACCGGCCACCGCTACTATGCTACGATCGGTAGGTAATTATGTACTTCCCATTACCTCGTTATCGTGATTTCCCGATAAATTTTTATATTTACTCTGCGGCTGAATCAGCGTCTGAGCACTTTAAATTATATATATACACACACACACACACACACATGTTCATATGTATATGTACAGATATACTCTACACGTGTTAAACTGCAGGGAGACTAAACGGCGCTGCAGTCGCCGCATGCACCGATCGGCCGATCCTAACAAGTGGGGGAGACTGTTTCACATATACGGTATAAACACTGGTGTTACTACACTACGATAGTAAAGTTGTAGGTTGTAGCGGAGATGTGCGGACGTGAGTTGTTCGATGCTATATCGCCAGAATCAATAAATCGATCAATATCCCGTGATTCTAGATTACGACGCTCATGCGTTACAAGTGACATTCGCCAGAAATACATTTACTGGAAGGAGCATTCGTTAAAGAGAAACGAAGTCACACGTCGCAAGGTTTTGCTGATACGGCGGATAACTCGTGCGTGTACTTACAAGTAGACCTTATATACATGCACGCAACACAGAAGAACAGACGGTATCTAATCTCGAGGATAAAGCATCTTTTCCTGTGTTTTCGGTGATATAACCAGGAGTATATATATTATTAATACAAAGTGACTTTTTTTATTACTGGCTCTGAGACTGTGCAGTGTGCGCGCAATTCGTTCTACCCGCACAGATCGACGATTTTTTTTCCCTCGCACACTCGATCATCCGCGACTTCTGCTACTTGGCCTTTTTATCCTTCTACGTGGTCGAGTCTGGAGAGAATTGGAGTTTATAAAGGTGAATATCGTGGTTTCATGCTGAAGATTAGGCTTCTAAAGTTGTTTTGATCAAGTGTAGTTGACCAACTTGCAATAACATAGCTGAGATATTCACTTGATATTCTTGTTTTTATCTTTCTTTGAGGTCAAACGTGAACGTGATTTTTCTCATTTTCCATTAAGATTCTGTGCTGTAAAGAATAATTTTTTTTCTCTCAAACATCTCTTAGTCTTGAAGGAATGTAACTGATGTAAATGATTTCGTGGCCCGAATCAGTGCAATATGCATATGATAACAATGAGTCACAAACAGATATTCTCATACCTCTTGGAGTAGATTCTTTTTTAATGTCTTCTTTATTATATTTGATTTGTGAAATCATCATTTTAAATATCCAAATCTTTTTGCTATAGAATGAAATATTATTGAAATAATTTATGTATTTAATGAAAGTGAAAATTGTTTTTTAATGTATCATTAGAATAAACCATTATCAAGTCTTCTTTTTTTTCCAGGACTGATTGCACATTAATAAATAAAATAAATAAACAATGACTGAGGTCGAGTTTTGTAATGCCAATATTAGTCATTCTTTTGCTTTACCAACAATGAGAAATAATAGTCTCATCACTCATTTCCTAACACCTCAGGATGTTCATATAAAAGATGGAAATGGCAATAGTCCACTGCACTTTGCAGTAGCATCCAATGATATTGATATCATTCAGTTGCTTCTAAATACTGGAGCTATGGTTAATGACTCTAGAATGGATGGCTTGACTCCGCTACACATTGCCATTGTATCTGGCAAGGAAGAAAATGTCAAATTACTTTTGAACCATAATGCAAGATTGGATATTAAGGACTTGTTTGGCAAAACTCCCTTACACCACTTAGCTGCTTGTATTAACTATTACAATGAAGAAGTGATGCTCAGTATAGCAAGATTAATTCTGCAGTATGGAATTGATGTTAAGGTATGCATTAAATAAATATTACATTTCAAGAATAATAAAAACTGCTTCATCACTAATCTGTTTCAATTTTTTTCAGACTACACTCAATGAATGCACTGATTCTGGCGAAACTGCACTACACTATGCCATTATAAATGGTAGCACAGAGCTCATTAAATTATTTCTACAGTACGGAGCAAATGTCAATGCTAAAAACAGAGATGGGAAAAGCCCTCTATACTTTGCGATTGAATTCAACAATTTAAGCATTGCCAAAGTATTATTGAGAAATGGAGCAAGGGTCAATGATAAAATGAATCACGGTTTGACAGCACTGCATGAAGCAATAACAAGGAGGGCCGAGAAGAGCGTTCGGCTGCTTCTTAGTTACAAGGCAGAGGTAAATGCAAAGGATATCTATGGTAAAACACCACTTCATCTGGCAGCTCGACTGAATTACCTGGATGAAAGAACTATGGACAAAATAGTGAAACTTCTTTTAGATAAAGGGGCCGATGTGAACGATTACACGAATTTAGGAGAAACTGCTTTTCACTGTGCTGTTGTCAATGGTAATGAAAAATTGGTCAGATTATTTTTGGAGTACGGAGCGGACGTGAACATGAAAAATTACGACGGTAAGAGTCCTCTACATTTCGCAATACAATACAGCAACAAAAATATTGTGAAACTACTGTTGGACAGAGGAGCCAACATTGACGAGAGAACAAACGACGGTAAATTAGCTCTGCACGTTGCGGTAGCCGTAGAAGATGAGAACATGATGAAAATTCTGTTAGAGTACAACGCCGACGTCAACGCTATCGACAAAAGCGGCAAAACCCCGCTATCTCTGGCCTTCGAAGTAGCCCACATGAGAAGCATATACAACCCTTGGAATGGTTTCTGTCCCATGCACACGGAAATCGGATGCGACGACAACATGTTCGAATTGCTAGTCAAACACATAGCGAAGCTGAATTTCGTCTGCGAAGAAAATCAGAAAATGATCGTCAACAGTGAAAAACTGAACCTCTTCTACAGAGACTGCCAAGCCGAGCTGACGAAAATGAAGGAGAACAAGGTCTGTGACAACATATCGATGTACAAAGTATTGACGAAGAGCATGAATATAGTCGTGGGATATACGAGAAACGCGAATTTATCGAAGATCTTGGAATTGGATTTGTATGCCAACGAGTTTCCAATTTATTACCAGATGCTAAGGGAACGATTCTACAAGGCAGAGAGCAGAAAACAACTGTTGGAATCTTCGACAGCGACGTTTCGCTCTCTTGTCAAACCTTTTTCTCTCCCGGACCTCGTGACGAACGAGATCCTGAGCTATTTGACGATGGAAGATTTAGTAAGCTTGAAAATAACGTGACGATATACTCGCAGAGTATTTATAGAAATTTTTATACTCGAGACCGCATAATGTGATACATTTTATATATATACCAAAATCATGATCATTGATTGACTGTTGTGAATGTTGTTAATATGTAAATATTTATTATTCCAAGTAATTTATACGTTATCTTGATATTATTATCAAGTTTTTTTTTTTATATTATAAAAAGTAATAGAAAATTATAAAATATTATAAAAGTATAGAAAAATATTGCTTATCCCTTATTGTAATTTTTGGTGCATCATTTTGTATTTTAAGTTCTTATGCATATCCGTGACTTTCTAAAAACGTGAATAACTCGTTATGCTCTATATTTATATCGTGACATCAAACATCAAACATCAAGTAGTGACGTCACGACTAGTATTGAATAATTTAAATCGTATTTACTAATTGATTCATCACCATAGCTCACAATTTGCAATAAAAACAGTCGTACCAAAGAAAACTGGGAAAAAATCCCTATAGCTCCAAAAGCTGGGATTCGCGTCGGTGTGTTTAAAACCGGTATTTTTTCTAAAGTGCATACCATATACTGCAGAGGAGTGCCGTCGAAAGGGAAAAGTCAACAGCCAAGAAAGTGGAACGCCAAACGAAGGCGACGGAGATGAGGATAAGCGACGACGAAAGGAAGAAAAGAATCAGTGGGAGAGCTAACTTTTACGTTTGTTTTTCACTCGATGCGCTTGAGTTGTAGACCGAGGTATAGACTATATAGACGTTTGTTTGCTTCGCAAATATAGTTTTTTTTTTCAATGCCGCCGTGGTACAATTTTAGCGACTATAGATATATTTTTTGTGACGTTTAATTTTAATATATCTGTGAGAAAAGGTTTTCGCAAAAGTATTTTATCGGAATTTATATATGTATTTTTTAATAAAACAAAATAAATCTATAAAAGCACTACTAACTATGTAAATAAGTAACTTTGCAAAGTGTAACCATTTAAGAGCTTTTGTCTCGTATACAGACGTTATAATTAATACAATGATTTGTATTTATACGTGTTCTGGGTAATCAATTGTCGCACATCAGCGTGCGCGGATCCTCCAGAGTCGTCAAGTCGTCATTCGTAAAGTGCGAGTTCGCTTATATATGTATATACTGTTATATAGAAATGACAGACACACTGTAAGTATACATCGCCGTATTATGAGTATACGATGCTTCATTTCCATACAAATATTATTCAGCATTCAAAGAAAACTCGAATCGTTTATTTTGCATTTGATCACGAATTATCAGAAAATTAAACCTCATAATTATAGCGTAAGTCAATATAATATAGCTTAGTAATGCCGATTAAATCAATTGAATACTTTTGCAAGAATACTTGCGATACTAATAATTTATGCAAATCCAAAATTTTCACTTTCTATAACCTCTAAGTAAAAAATAAGCTATATACATGTAGGTATGTATCATGATATATGTATACGCCTATACCAACCGGTGAACGTCTCATCTCGTTATCTTGAAAAAAGCGCATCCCACAAAACCATATAAAGTGCAAAAGCGACATTACGATGCACTAAGGCGCCCCACCGACACACGAGCGCGCGTATATAACCTCATATAGGTACTATGCTTATACGCGGGCGGCAGCGTCTTCGCGGTAGTAGGTGTGTGTGTGTGTGTGTACATAGCTAGCATAGTAGTAGCGCGATATTTACGTCGCAGCGCTGCAGTGCGAGCAGTCGTCTCGCTTGCGCGCTCCCGCATGGATCTCGCTGAAGAACATATATAATTATTATAGACTTACTTACCTTACCTGTGTACACATTGGGGAAAAATGCACGCCTGATGAAGGAGCCTATCGTTCTGTGCATTGTCCAGTGAGAAGAGAGGATAAATATCCAGAAGAGATAAGAGATCGGCGTAAGTGCAATAAAAGTGTTGCAAGATTATGCGTCTGCGCGAGAAGATGCTCGTTGTCTATTATTAGAAAAAGTATAAGTAAAGTAGCAGAATGTAATAAGCCGAGAGCACTGCAACCTTGATTTCATTTCCTATATGAGTATATGACTGACTATACTTCAATACGTGCCGCTGCTTTTAATTCGCACGGCTGAAAGGCTATACCCGCGCGTGATAGCGTTTTTTTCTCTATAGCTTCTATCTTTCTCTCATTTATATACGCAGGTATCAGATACTCTCGAGTTGACTGCTGCGAGTTTTGGCCTCCGAACGAAACGGTTGTTGGTTGTTACCCAACGAGAAAATAAAATCTACGAGGGGAGGGCCAGTTTTTGGCGGCCGTTGGTTACGCACGTTGACGCCCGTTGCTGGGTGGGGAGATTTCTATCAACGCGCGAATAAGTATCTCGTGCCATATTGCCCATATTACATTCAAGTTACTTAATAACCTGAAAGTTGTGTGTTGTGGCACCAGCTCCAACGGCCGTAGCTGCTGATTTGCATGCACGGATGATCGTTGGACCATCGGCCTATAAAGTATATAGTAGATAAGACTCGTATGCGTGACCTCGGAGCGTTTGCACACTATATCTTAGTACTAGAAACTAGGTTAAAACTTATCAGCATCGCGAATCGATTTGCGGATTACTTGTGTATCTGAATCATAATAGCTATATACCTACAGTGCAGTTGTGTCCTGTTGTGTCAGTATGAACGTTCAAATGTTTCGCATTCGAGAGATAACGCGCCGTCTCTGACTTTTCATTATTTATTCTACTAATATATATACTTTCGGCTGCTTCGGCGATTGTCAGAAGAGGAGCCTTTTGTAGGTTAGTCGTGAGGCGTCAAATATTTTGCTCCGAAAAAACGGTGCAGGAACTCCAACTCGGCGTTCCGGGAAGTGCCAGTCCATTTTTAGTGCGCGCACCGAGAGAGACATTAGTCGCCGCGGGTTTGATTTTCTCTCTGCCCCCCTCCGCGTCGTCGCCTGTATTATTACCTCCTTGGAGGGTGAGGCCGAGCTGTATTTTTAGAGCAAAACCCACGGAACATGTGCTCTAGCTATGCTATTTCTTTTTGCTTGCTTCACCTCCGATGCTCTCTGGCTTGTGTATATATGAATGAGTTCCCGTTTTCTTTTGCACAGAGCCAGGATAAAGAATGGAGAGTAGTGAGCAGAAACACTACGAGCTGCGGAGTCGTAGTCGATCCAGGTCAGAGACACCCCAGATTCTCAGTCGCACTGTTACTGAAAACGAGGGTTCTGAACATCACTATGAACTGCGGAGCAGGGACAGATCTATGACACCTGGGGAAGTCACCAGCAGCAGAAGGTCAGCTTCCAGATCATTGTGAGTGGCTTTTGCAAATTTTCTTTCCGCTTAGCTGCCTGGTATTAAGAGTAAAATAAACGGAAGTATTAACTCACAATCTGCTTGACAAATATTATCTGGTGTATATTTCAAGATTCCTTTGGGCGCAAAACTTGATTAAAACAGTTGATGGAGAAAATTTAATATGCTACATGCTATTTTGAAAATATTTCACTAATTATTAAAATAAGCAGTGTGAGTTTGCTAAGATGGAATTGTGTCAAACCCTTAAATAACTGTTGCTATAATTAGTCTGTTACTTATTGTTTGATTTTTGGTCACTTTAAAATTCTGTTTCTATTTCTTATGCTTAAATATGCTTTTTATTGATTTTCAGACCTAGCAGTGTGGTGAAAGCACGCAACAAAAATATGGATACAATTGCAGAGAAAGATGACACTTTGACAGATAATAACTCTGATACACAAAGCAAAAGTTCAGATAAATCAGTGACAATTACTAAAAGTACGAAAAAGGTTGAACGTCGATCAGAGCGTCAGAGAATCAAAAGGCAGATAATTGAGAATGGAGAAAGTGAATGCAAAAGTGAAGTAGATGATTCGGATGCAAAATCCGAAACCAAGGAAAGAAAAAGGGAAAGTATTACTCCAAAAAGGCAAATGACAAGTGACTATTCGTCAGAAGAAGGAGACAGAGAGGATGTGCCTAGTAGGCCAGGTTCTGCTTATGAATTCTATAAGCAACAAGGTGAATATTGGAAGTAAGTTATCTATATTATTATTACAAGTATGCTTGAACATGTATATATTGGTATAGAAAAAGAATGTTGCTTCACATTCTCATTATAATCAATTAATTGATTATCCCAATTAGTTAATTGATAGTAATTATGACTTAACAAATACATTTTTACCATCTGATTATCAATAAACTTCTTAATAAATAAAGGAAGTCGTGATAACTTATCTTAACAAAGAACATCTTGTTCTTTTATTTGTGCTAGAATATGATGAATTCACAATGAAATATACAATTTGTATGCATCTATACAAAAAAGTTTTTTATTTAAATTGATTTTTGACAATTTGGACTTCGAAGATTCGTGATTAACAAGTCATCATAATTTTGTTTGTAAATGTTTCTCTGAAAAACCTAATAGATTACATTATAAGGAAACAAATTTTTTCAATTGGTTCAGTAATTATTGCTTATAAAATCGATAATTATGGAAAGTAAAAATCTTTTCAAAAGTCCCGCGACACCCAAATCATCTTATCTGGTAAAATTTATGAAGCTGTCCTTTATCTGATCTGTTTACAAACACCATCATACGCCGAATGTCCGACCTCCCTCGAAAATCTTCTAGTGATCACCGAACTTCGGAATGCTTCTCGTCTCGAGACACGCACATTTTTAACCTAGGACCATTGAAAATATTTTTTATCTAGCTCAAGACTCTTTTATATTGCAGTAAGTTTCCAAAGACAGACTATACGTACTCTCAGACATCGACATGTCGCTACGAAGTGGCCCCGGGCGTTATGGCCATTCCTAACATGTCCCGACGCTCGCTGCATTCGGATAACAGTTTATTTAGCAGTCAAGGGTCTAACAGCCAGAGTCTCAGTCAGTCTTCCAAGGAAAGCTTCAACGAAGAGAATAATACTATGGATGTTAGCGAGATTCGCCGTGACTTATCGGTCAGTTTTTTTATATATTTTCTCTTTCCTCTTTTTGCTCACGTTCGCCGTGATAAGACTGGGCAAATTTGATGTCTCGGACGAGTTTTCAACGTACAGTGCAAATTTAAAGATGTATCATTTTAACGAGTCGACTTTTTTTCAGGATGGGGTTCCGCAACTATTACCGCACATTAGAGGTTCAGGTACTGCGGTAGGTCAATCAGTCATTTACAAGAGAACACATGTGGAGCAGTATAATTCTACGCGGCGCGAGTATGTATACGACTCGACAAGCGATAACCAAATCAATGAAAAGTACGTTGGTGTTAATGAATTATATTACTATTATACCTATTACAAAGTTTGCTGCTCGTGACTATTGAATGTTATTTTATTTTTAATTATTTTTAGATATGAATCGTGGGCGAATCCACTTTTGAAATCAAATGCAGCTGCTCGTTACAGATCTGCGGCAAACGTGGATTCCGATACGGAACTAGATGAGGCTGTCACCGTAAAAAATTATAAATACCGGTTAAAAGATACCCAGAGCTTCTACAAATTCACTAGTCTCATCTCAACATGGTTTTTCGCGACTCTTCATTTGGTTACTTTCGGTCAGTTTAAGAAGAAAGAATTTTCTACTAGTCATTACTATCGTCGTTATGAAGGTAAGCTTTCATTACAAATTATATGTATAAAAATATATAATCCAACATCTATCAGTCAAAAAGTATAGTTATCTTGATCAACAATGCGCATTCTTGATTGCGCAGCACTAGTTAACAAGTCAGCCTTAGCAATTTTGTTTATTTTCAGATACAAAATGGAGTCGACTTCGACTACGAATTGATACGGTCATGCAGCACATGTATTTATTGCTGGTCAAAGTTGTACTTCTTGACTCGTGGTTACTAAGCAGAGCTTCCAATATTCGAGAACGAGCCCAAGGACGACGTACAAAAATACTTTGGCTTGTGCTTCTTCCTCTTGTTCTAACAATCGGTAAGCTACTAGAAAAAAAATCAGGTATAATTTGTTGTTCAAGAAAAAAGAGTGATTATTCCAGAATGAAAATAGTTTTTTAGTTACAATTTATAGCAAAACACTCAAAATTAAGTGCATATAAAACAGTCGTATTCAATACAGTGCATGTAAAATGTTACGCATGCTCCGCGTGCATTTAATTGCATTTTTCCGCCCCTGTATTAAAAAATAATGTTTGATGTCTCGCTCCGCTTAGACGACGAAACCCACATTCATCAGAATTAACTTTTTCACGTTCGTATCGAAACATATACTATATGCACTTTATTTGTATTCTATTTTAAGAATTCAGTTATTATATCACAGAAAACAGATAATAATAACAGTAAATGCAGTAATAGAACTTTAAATAGCACATAAGCTCAACAAAATATTCAGTATTGTAAATAATCTTATCTTTATCCATTTCTAAATAACTTGGTTCAAACATATTTTACAGTTACATTTGAAAATAATTAATCGATGAATAGTAAATCATGTAAATAGAGATACGATAGCTTTCCAATGCTGAATATATGTATTTCCATTATTCTTTTGGACTTAGTTCGGTTTCCGTTCTACTTTTGTTTCAGGCGCTTACGTTGCACATAAACATACTTTTACTTGTCTTAATTATCTGCGAAACGTCCGCGAAAGTGTTACTGAGACGACTGCTAATGTTGTCAATATTACACTTATTGATTATGAGTTATTCTACAAGTATTTGTCAACTTTAAAAAACGTATCTTTGCCGAGTTTGCCTACTGTGAACATGTCTTTGCCATCCCTGCCAAATTTTGGCTGGGATTAATTCCTTAAGTTCTTGCATTTTTCTTATTTCATTACTATTTAATTTTACAATATGTGCAGCTTATTTTTTTTTTTTTTATTAATATTGACTAACGGTGTTTTCTACTACTATTACACAGCGCGACTCTTTGAAATAACTCTTTTTGTCAAAGAAGTCATGCTTTTTTCTAAACTAATTGTGTTGTCAAAAACAAAGTAATTATGTTGAGTTCATTAAGAAATCATAATTATCGTTTTGGGCTTGTGTGCGCTAATTAATAATTTATTTACTTAATACTTTATAGGTGAGTTGGTTTTGTTCTGATGTTTAACTAAATAATATTTATCTACATACGCATATTACTGTTATGAGCTTGAGAAATATTTTTATGCCAAAAATATATTTTGTGAAAGTAATTCATCATGGTGCAGTTTACATCTATACTAGACAATAGACATACCTTATATTAAAAATATATTTATTTTTCACTGTTAGAGTTAGGATTTATGAAACGTTTTTTTGTAAGATTATTTTTTCATTACTTTTTTTTTCATTTCTATAACGTAATAGAATGAGAAAGTAAGTGATTCTCTCAGTCTTAAAAAAAAAGTTATCTGCATCTTAGCCATGTTGCATCAGTAATATTATAAATTATAATAATTTATTATATAAATACATAAATTGATTATTGGATTATTGGTATTTTTTGTTAGGATTATCCACTAGCAGCCACTTGGCTTAACAAGTTTCTTTTACTTTTTTCCTTTGCCTACACTTAAGATAGCCGACATGTTAAAAAATAAGTAATACAAAGAGAAATTAGAGTATATTTGCATATAGCGAATATTAAAAAATAATATTTATAACTATATGTGTGTCATGTTTTTATAAATGGATTTTTAAATTCTTGGGCTTGCATTTTAATTCTTACGCTTGCATTTGTTTACTAATCCAAAGGGCATTACAATACTGTTAAGTTTTTCATAGTAGACAAACAAATAGTACAGTTATTATTTCGTAAGATGCAATTATTCCAAACACGCACTCAAGTAGTGAAAGGGAGGCTTTGAGCAAAATAAAAATAAAACGTTTCGCAGCAAATTGTCGTAGACAGGTCAAAAGTCAAAAAAGAAGTAAAGCAAATAAAAGAATGCAAATGGGAGAAGGATAGAGGGGAGTGTGCGTTTAATTCTTTAAACTGGCGACTAGTAAATCGAGAGGAAGGCTCGAGCTCCGATTGTTTCTCTGTCTATCTCTCGCGCGCTCTCATAAGGATCAAGTAATTTGCTGCGCGCCACCCCGGATGCCGGGTGAGTTTTACCAACTTCGTCTATCCTTCTCTCTCAGCTTTTATGAAAAATTGTTTGTGAGATACCGATATGTTATTGTGAATGGACGATCGATTGATGATAGACATAAACACATGTTCTCTGCGAAAGTACGCAGTTTATTGTATATAAAAGGGTGATTATAAAATGATTTCTCCATCTTCTTCATCCTTTTTTATTAATGTTTCATCAGGATTCTTATAATTTATCTTCTATTAAATATTTACATTATATCTTTTATTACTTTTTTGAAATTACCAGAATTCTAGTATATGAGCAGATGGGATAGTTTTATTTTGAAGTTTTGTCAAACTATTCATTTAATTTTTTTAAATTTTTAACAATCTTTTCAACATCAACATGGTTTCTTTCTTTATAAAGTAGAAAATAACAAGTTTAATTTTTGATTGATCAAACAAGAAAAATTATTTTATAATCATAATTAAAATTGACAAATCAAGCCATTTATGCTTTTTTTTTTAATTTTAGGGGGCTGGTTCCTGCCACAGATTTGGTCTGTCATTTCACTATCTTCCAAACATTCTCTGCCTGAAATCAAAGAACAAATGCCAACGGCGCAAACTTACGTGCATAATGAGGATTCAGAAGCCAATAAAGAACTCAGGGATATGGTGGATCTATTGATCAGTCGTGTTCAACATTTAGAAGCTGCCAGGGTAGAACATTCAGTGAGTAGTCAAAATTCATAATTGTGTTGATTAAATAAATACCGTATACACACATGTCGTTTATCGTGCGCAGGAACATTTATCAAACGTCACGCAAATATTAGAAGAACTGAAACGTGTGGACAGCAGCATTTGGAAGCATTATGATGTATGTGCATTGAGACATGTGACTAAATGTAAGTGAAATTCAACACTAAATCGAACCTGATAAATTTTCAGGAGAAACTGGTGAACCTTGGGCAAGAGCTGGAAACTCAAGCTGGAAACAGGGAAACTTTGAAGAACGAGGTGCTGGAGTCCATGCGTATTGAGTTAAAAACTCTGAAGAACCTGTATACGCAGCTGAAGACCTGCTGTGACATGGCTGAGGCAAATATTGTTACCGATAAGGAGATTGAGGACAAAACGAACAAGGTGTTTGCCGGATATTTCGGCGATGGCTTCTCAAAACAGGACATTGTCAGGATTTTTCAGATTATGAACTCAAAGATTCAGCAGGATGAAGCGCAAAAACAGACCAGTTCAGCTCCGTCGCCAAGCCCTGAACCTGGCGGTGATAGCAATGCAATGGGAATAACCGAAATCCGACAAATAGTTTTAGGGATTCTGAAAATCTACGATGCCGATAAGACTGGCCGAGTAGATTACGCTTTGGAGTCTGCAGGTATTGTTTACTTGGAATGAGAAAATTCTATTTTATCAACTTGCTTCTTGTATACTTGACTAATTATCGTAGGTGGACAAATTATCAGCACCCGTTGCACTCAGCGTTATAACATTTACACACGTGCCTTCAAGGTTCTTGGATTAACCTTGTATTACGAAAGCAACAATCCACGAACTGTAATACAGGGTACTAATACTTTGCAGCCTGGAATGTGCTGGGCATTCCAAGACTTCCCAGGTTATTTACTTATCAAACTCAGAACTATGATCTATGTAACGGGATTCACTGTTGAACATGCGCCGAGGTCTATCCTGCCCAACGGCGAAATGAAAAGTGCGCCGAAAAAATTTAACGTCTGGGTAAGTTTCGAGAGCAATAAACACAAGTACCGTGTTGTTACTTTGAAAGAGAGAGAATAATTAAAATATTTTCATTAATTTTATAGGGATTAAGAACAGAGAATGATTTAGAGCCTGTGATGTTTGGGGAATATGAGTTCTTAGACAATAATGAAAGTTTACAATACTTTTCTGTACAGGCAAGTTTAGTCACTTTTAACAAATCGTATACGACCATAATTTTGAATTGCTTTACATGATTTAATTTTGTTACAGAATACCTCAATAACAACGCCGTACGGATATGTCGAAATGAGAATCCACAGCAATCATGGCCAACTCGAGTACACGTGCCTTTACAGATTTAGGGTGCATGGAAACCTCGCGTGATGCGCCAAGCTATTAGACCAAAATCCTCCTACCATAAAGACGCTTCGCCAAAAGACGAAACTAAGTACTATCAAAATAATCAATACTTTGTGTGCCTTGAAATGAATCATCGGCGAAACGCAAAAAAAAAACTAAACGCATAATATTTTACGCATCAATACGAGAACAGATCTATAAACAAAACAAACACAATAATAGGACAGATCTGATCTATTGTAAAAAGTGAAAATGTTCAAAGAGTATTTTTATAAAAACATCTCTTATTAGTTTAATGAATGCTGAAACTTCTCAAAGTTACCGACGTTTAAAAGAAAAAGTGATTAACGTTGTTTGTTAGTCCTTTGTTATAGATTTCTGCATTTTTTAATTATTTTATTCAAAGAAATCGTTAACACAGTATATTCAAAAACAATACAACGTTAATGACGATTTCGTCGCTGTAAGCGATCCTTAAAAAAGCCGGAAAATGTACCGACGTAAGACAGTACAAATTGTAAAGCCACTTACTAGTTAGTAGTTTCTAAGTCACGCTTTTTGTAAAAAGAATTGATTACTGAGTGATATGTATAAACTATATGTAAGTCTACTCGTATTTATAAACAAAGAAATAGTTAAGGAGCAGCTTACGACATGAGCCACGTGCGAAATATCGCACACTTGAGTTCCGGAACGTTTTTGTGATTAATGATGTTATATTTATTTAAATTTTCTGTTCATTACTCGAACTAAAAGTAATTTTTCTTCATAATGGCAATTTTCTATTTATTTTCATTTTTTCATTTAGCTTGATTTCAATTAAACCTGCTAGAATTATATCATAATTTAGTAACGTTTTATAATTTTTTTCTTAAATATTACTATTTCTTTATTTTATTTATTCTGAGTTTTCAAATTGGCCTTAGAATCTCATTTTTATTTTATTCTATTCTAAAAACGTTTTGAAATTTTACGGACGATCTTTTTACATTACCAAATTTACATAACAGTAAAATTTTGTTTGCATGATACATCAATCTAGTTATATTTTTTCAAGTCGAAAGAATTGTAGGTAATAGCTTTCGACCTACATATGCTTGCTCCCTATTTGTATACTGCGAAGAATTTGCAAATTTGCAAATTCTTTGATCTGACTGAGATTTTTAAAAATTCGACTTGGACGATCAGGGAAGATTTTTTTTGGCACGTAATATACTTAAGCTGAAGGATTTAAGAAATAATGATCCATAAACGATAAGTTAAAAATAATTACGTTGTCACGCATGTCGTAGCATGAAAGACGAGAAAGCCTTCCTTTTTTTACCCGAGTGTCATGTGTATGCACGCTTCCTACTCAGAGTAGAAGTTAAGTTTTGTGAATAAATAAAAATATAAAAGACTATTGTTATGGTTGCAAATGAATTATTCAATCACCAAAATCAATATAATCCAGTTTAAAAATGTACTTTTTGTTCAATTATTTTTCATTAAAATACATTTCAAATATACAAACACACTACCAACCTTAAACAATGTGAAAAAAAGCATATATATATATATATATATATATATATATATATTTATAGTGATAATACCGTACCTTGTCTTAGCCAATTACCGATTGAGTTTGGGCATGCAACAGGTTGCTGTCAGCTGTCGATCATTTTGAAATAGTTTTTTTATATAGGTACTTTGCCGCACAAAGCTTAAAAAATAATTCAAATTTCAAACGCTTTGATATATCAAAAATAGATCTATTAATGCGTTAATTGTTTAATTACTTGCGTGCGCAGTTACGTTCTTGTAAAAACGCGAAAGCAGTCTGATTTTTTCCGAGGAATTTGCGTGCAGGGGAGGAAGGAGCAAAACGAAACCATAACCTGTTCAATCATGCGTCTATACGCTGCTTTCTCGCTTGAATTTACGAATAATTTTTAGTTTTAGATTGTTGTTATGTCAAATATTTCTAAAAAACAGAGAGAATACAGAAAATTAACGATTTTTATTGAAACCATTGCAAATAAATCAATGCATAAAGTTAATCATTCTGAATTGTTTAATTAGCTGTATTCTGGGTAAGTAAATTGTGGTCTCTATTTCAATAATTTATTTGTGGTAGTATTTTTGTTGAAATTTAAGAAAAATTTGAAAATTCGATAATGTACGTAATAAAAAAGTGTGAGCATTTTTTAATTTATATTAATGTAAATTGTATTACTAAATCATATAATCTTTGCATGTTTTTCAAATAATAAAATATGTTTATTTTAGTAGGCCAAAAACATGGGAACCAGAGCTGTCGCAGTGACTTGTTCTGCTGGTGCGGTAGCAGCACTGGGTGAAGCAAATCTTGCAGGTGTCCCAAGACTCCTGGAAGATTTAGCAAGATTGTCAGAGGACAAGGATACAGCTGACTTAGTCTTTCTTCTTGGGAGAGAAGAGACACCTGTTTATGCACACAGAATTATTATGCAAGTTCGCTGTAAGAACTTCTCACCTGGAAAGCGTATTGGAACTGCTGGCAACCCAGCTCCAATAAGAATGAATCATGTACATCCAGAGACTTTTAGACAATTCATTCACTACATATACACTGGAAAAATAATGCTACAAGACAGTGGAATATTTGAGATGCTAGGACTTGCTCAAGAGTTGGGTGTCGAAGAGCTATGGCGTAGCTGTGAAGAGCATGTATCTGTAACACTAACCCCTGGCAATGCCTGTACACTACTGAGTGCTGCATTGGATGCTCAAGAACGTGTTCTAGGAGGCAAGGGAGCATGCTCATCTTTTATTGAACGCTGCTTTGCTTACATTGGAGAAAATGCTGTGGATACAGTAAAAACCAATGCCTTTTGCAACCTTCCCAAAGAGGCAGTGATCAAGCTTATATCTTCAGACTATCTTGGATTAGAAGAGGAAGATGTCTGGAGGGCAGTGCTTAATTGGGCCAAGTATCAGGCAGGAGTAACTCAACCCACACAACACTGGACTGAAGAAGAAAGAGCAAGAGTTTGCCAACACTTGGCTGGAGTTATAAATCATGTAAGGCTTCTGTTGATAGACAGTCAAGTCTTTGCTGAGGAAGTAGAACCCACTGGAGCTGTCCCCATAGAGTTGTCATTGGAGAGGTACAGGTACGCAGGTACAATTTAATTATAGACTAATACAATGAACCAAGATTGCTTGAAAAATAAAAAAAAAAATATATAATGTTAGATGAAAATTTGTTTCAAGCAAAAATCGCAGTTTTACACTTACTGTCGATGAATGAATTAAAATTTGTGGAATCTCAACAGGTACGCCGCTCTGCCGAATAAGCACGCGGACATCTGCTCGGACAAACGTTTACAGCCCCGCATAGGGCCATTTTTATTTCCGGGATCGCAGATTTTATCCAAGGACAAAATGGGTTTCCAGCGACTATTAAATCAGTGGTATGGTGTCCCTAAACAATCTTGGAGATTGATATACAGAGCCTCGAACCATGGCTATGCGGCATCGGCCTTCCATCGGCACTGTGACGGAGCAGCTCCGACGTACGTTATCGCTTTAGGTAAAGAACTTGATTTAAAAGAGGTTTTTGTAAAACACAATCTGTTTTATATATGATAGATTAAAGATTTTACATTAAAAAAATTTAATCGACAATCATTGCGCTAGGAACGAGAGGCGAGATTTGCGGGGGATTTAGCGACATTCCCTGGGGTAAGACAAGCGCCAAAGGCCACCATTACATCCCTTCAGATAAGGCCTTCCTCTTCACCCTCATTAACGACCAGGACGTCCCACCAACCAAATACGATGTCGTGAAGAAGCCCTTCGCAATCTGCTACCACCCGGATATCGGTCCGATTTTTGGCGCCGGTGCTGATCTGCTAATCTCTAGCAACTGCAATATCAATATGGATAGTTATAGTAACCTGCCTCACAGCTACGATGGCGATCATGCCTCTAACTCAATACTCATGGGTGACTACTATTTCTCCGTAGTGGACTACGAAGTGTTCACGCTCAGCAGCGTCGGCGCCAAGGCAAATCACTGACATTACGATAGAGAGACTCCGTGTACAGAAACGAATTGTAAAAAGGTTCTTGAGAAAATTTGTTAGCTTTAAAATAGATATAAGGCTGCATCTTACCACCAAGTCAAGTATTGCAGACTTGGTAATCACTAAAGAAAGTTTAGATATACCTAGTACTTATAATTGTAAAAGTTGGAGCATGAATCTCAATTTTAAAAGATCTCCTATATAAGCTATAATTCAAGGTGCTGGGGGCCCCATCAGCACTATTAGTGTGCTTGGCCCATCACATGTATGTGAAATACGTACATTTTTATCGTTTATTCGCAATTTATATTTCAGTTGAGTAAATCTCGATTTTATACATTTTATTTCAAGCCTTGATGAATTCTCATTATTTACACCGCCTGCAATAAGCGCTCGTTCATTCCTACCCAATCATCGCTATTATAGCATAACTATATCGCAACAATTAACACTCATCAGCCTGCTAATAAACCGACTTGAATTCACGCTTTTTCTCTGCCCGATATACTTATAGAGCGTATCTCACAATAATATAAACATCCACGCGATATCGCTCATTGCATAAATCCTCTCTCCTCGATACAATGCCTGTCATGTGTGTTTGTATATAAGTATATTTAAAAGAACAGCGAAAGCGTCGATGATAAACTCACGCACGCTCATGTCACCTGTCAACCTCGCGATCGACGTACACAAAAGTGGCGCGTGCTCTGTTTTTTTTTTTTGTTTGTTGTTGCTACTTTGTATACATATAGATATCTATAGTGGAGGGAGTATTCTAGACATGCGCGCACCGAGTCGTCGAGAAAGGGACGACGTGCGATGCTGTCTCGGGGAGCGCGCGTCTGGCTGCTCGTCGTTGCAGCGAAGTACACGGTTTGGAGTATCTACTACTGGCGCACCAGGAGGCCCGAACGCTGAGCCGCTGTCTCAGGTAAATATCGTACATACATAAAAATCTTCGACTAGCTCCTCTCTTCATTCATTTCCCCCCCATTGATGGATGTTCGACATATATGTGTGGGTGAGTCGTGTTGTTTATAATATTGACGTATTATCGGAGCCGTCCTTTTGCTCCCCCCAACGCAAAGAAGACCCAGTTGTGCTGTGGCCCGCTTCTCCAGTATTATTCATTAGTCATTACGCGGCTCGAATACTCTGTTTGCTTTCCTTATAATATATATATATATATATATATATATGTGTATATGTATATATACATATACATGCATATAATATACAGGATTCATTGCTAGTTTTGAGGTTAGCTATACGGGCAGTTTTTTCCTTATTTTTTGACGTACTGCAGGTATACTTACACCTATGTAAACTTGTTACTCTCGCGCGCCTGCTGCTCTTTGTTTGTTTTGTCGAGGACAAGCTGCACTGAGCAGCGTGGATTTTGGAGCAGTCTGTTCGATCGGAGATGACCTTCTAGGATATATAGGTCTAGTCGCGACTATATCTTGTCGATATTGTCCTCTCAAGAATTGCGTGATTACGACTTTTTCAGAAATCCTGTAGTGCTTAATATAATATAGAGTTGTTGGAAACCGAAGCTCGAATACGAAGTAATGAGTCATAAATGAGCTCATCAAACTTTTCATTGTTTATATTATGTACGTATACTTTGTATAAATAACTTGGTTCTATTGTCTCAAGTTTTGGCTTTTGAGATCCAGTTAGCTTATTAGAGAATCAATTATTTGTAGATACCTTGATCTGAATATTTTAGCAGTGAGAATGATAAGTAACAAGAATAGCCATGACACACTGTAGGTATTCAATAAGATAAATAACCAGTAATACAAAAAATGTTTTGCTTTAAAGTTGTACACAACTTTTTTCAAGCAGATTTAATTAGATCCTATATGAATAAGCTATTGTAATCTCTTTTAATATATTATTCAATTATTATCATCTTTTGTTTAATCAACAGTGAAATTTCGTGTTATCATGATGTGAGACCATTTTGAACAGCAGGAGTACAAATTTCAAGATGTATGGAGATGGAGAAATGGAGGTCTCCGAAGGATGGAGACAGATTCGAGACTTGAGTACAACGACAGATCCTAATATAAGTTCGACTGTTCATGAAGAGGATCACTTTTGTAAATTGATACTGTACAAGGAAATAAGAGATTCCAGGTCAGTATTTTCTCAATCCACTATTAACTAAAAATGAAACAAATACTGAATTCATTTTTTTTTTTTTTTTTTTTTTTGCAGAGTAAGAATATGGGATGTGATAATTTTAATACCAAATGTCCTATTTCTTCTATTCATCGGTGTAAGATTCAATCGAGCCAGACTCAAACTTCGAGCCACAAGCAGTCCTATATACATGGCTTTCTATGGTCTCGTAGTTTGCAGTGTTGTGATATCAGTTGTTCGCTGTATAGTATCAATGACAGTTGATGCCACTGAAAATGTTGGTGGCATAGTAGACAAAGTGTTGTGGGTTACAGTCAGATTTTTTCTGTTATCAACAGAAATGAGCGTCGTCATCTTTGGCCTTGCGTTTGGTAAGAATATTTCAAATATTCTTTTTCTTGAATCCAATCTTGTGGATTTTATTCTCTGATAAAATATATGATTTTTTTATCCAATTGGACAATGCTTAAGCAGTAAATTAAATTTTGTTTTTAGGTCATCTAGACAGTCGCTCAAGCATACGGCGAGTTCTACTAGCAACGTCTTTTATAGCATTGCTTTTTACAATAACTCAAGGAACTCTAGAATTAGTTTTGCCTGACGACACTTTCCATATACCAAGCAGAGACTTCTACGTCTTTGGTCATGGTGGAATGATGTTTTGGTTTTGTAGCAGCATTGTTTTTACAATGGTAAACAATAATTTTAATTGATTTCTTTATCGACCATAAAAGTTCTGTACAATAACTTTATTTTTTGAAAAATTTCAGATATATCTGTTTATACTGGTCGTACCTTACACAAGATTACGAGAGAGACTTACTCTTCCTAGTAAGTTGACATGTTTTTTTTTATAATAAAAAATATGATAATTCTGGCACAAATCTTATATTTTTCACAATTTTTGTTGCAAGTTGTTATAAAAATATGATCCTCTGTAATTTTCAGCAAGATTCAATATAAAAAATCATGAACCATTAATTTGTCCATTATTTGCAGATCGTAAAGGATTTTACGTATACGCCAGCCTTCTCGCAACTCTAGATTTAGTTCAGTCAATAGGAGCTGGCTTACTGAACTACACCCAAAATCAAGCTGGCTTGTGTGTCGTCGACTTGACAGCCGCTATGTATTTGACATTGTTCACGCCAGTGGTCTACCATACGTTCCTTTCAGATTTCTTAGGGTAATTTTTTAGATGATCTAATTCGAAATCGGACCACAGTGTTGAATATCTAAAATTTATTTCTTTAAAATACACTATACATTTCAGGGTTTCGCAGCCATCGATAATGTTCTCCTACAAGGCACAGGTGGACGACGCTATGGATGAGGACACAGTTTCTTTGCCACATCAGCAAAGTTTCTCCTCCCTCAAGACGGACAGCGACTACATATACCAGGTCCATACCCCTTGCTTTCATGCGCCGCTCTTTCACAATCCGTTCTTTAATTCCGGATACCTAGCAACGACCTCGACCTCCACCACCGCGACAAGCAAGCCAGGCCCCAGTCGTTTCTACGCTTCCTCGAGACTGGCCGGCATGAGCTCTTCACACGCGAGCCTTCTCTATCAAGATTACTATGCCGCGCAGAGGCGGACCTTCTACCCCAAGTCTCGACTGGGGGGCGTTCGCACTAGTGCTCCGGATCTGCGTTCCATAGCCTCGACTTCGGGAACAACACCCAAAAGGTTGCAACAAGATAGCAGAACTGTTGAAGCTACAGCCAGTTCGTCGAATCTTCTGCTATCACCGAGTACCGCCAGCAAGTTTGCCTTTAAGCCCAGGAAGAACGATAGCAAAACCAATCTCTTCTCCTCAGACGAGAATGATGAGTTGCTGGAAGTTGAAGAGAAGAGGCAAGTGACGAGGATTGAAAAAAGCCGACGTGGTATCCTGGGTAGCGACGAAATAAGACAGACAAAGCAGGAAAAAACTGAGGAGAAGAGATCCGCTTCTGCTGCGGCTGGTTTGAACGATTATCTGAGGCATATGCGAAACTACAGTGACGATGAAAATAATTCAAATATCGAGGTGGAGGTCAAGATGCTCCCGCACAAGTCGAGGGAGACGACATCGGATGCGGGCTCCTCTTCACAGAGTGAAGCGCTTTGAACCAGACATCTTTTTTAAAAGACTGATCCTCACTGAATTTCAAACTAGTGCTTTCTTTTTAATTTATTGATTTTTTTTTATCTTTAAGATAATCCTAATTACTCTGTCTTGGATGGTATTTGAATGCTGAGTTGCATTTTATGATGGATACGCACATGATAATACAAACGAGCTTTAAATAATTAGATTTTTTTAATATGAACACAGGTAGTATGGATTTATAAGCTGAAATACTACAAATATTATACGATTTTATATTAGTAATATGAGTTTATGATTAGAAAATAATCTCAAAGAAATTCACTCTACAAATTATCTTTGTAATTTAATTAAGGAGTTACTTCAAGAAAAGTTCCTTTTACTGTGATTTTCATAATCTTATTAAGAATTGTTCACCGACAATCTGTCATACATTTTAATGGTTTGGCATAACTATAATAATATAAAATCAGTATTTTCTAATTATTTTTGCGACTTGGCATACACCATTATTGGACATACCATTGGGCAGGCAGTATTTTTTTTTTTTTTTTTTTTTTTTTATCAAGAACTGTATTGCGTAAGTGCAAAAGTTGAACATTTGAGTGACTAAAAGCCACGAAATCGACACATTAAACACTAAACAATTATCGTTACGCAACGATGTAGAAAAAGAGATTCTGTTTCTAAAACAGTGCGTTGTTGATTCTCATTGTAAATAACATTCGGCTGCTTTTAAAAAGTTATCTAGTGAACATTTTTTTACCAGAAAATGATGCTATCTTGCCCCGTTTTTTATCTATTTGTAAATATTTGGGCTGAACTCGATTTTGTCGATTAAACGTTTTGTTGTAGTAGTCAGTGTTATTTGTTTCATTTATCCAGACGATCAAGGCAGTTGCTGGTGTGATCAATTTGAACCCTATAATATTTCAAATAAATTTTTCATTTACTCTTTCGTTAAGTCAAGTTAAATTTCTTTAAACAGTCGCTTACATTTTATACTTGCAATTGCCTCTGTTTGACCGCTTCATCCCTCAATAAGGCTTCTGACAGACCAGCATATCGAAAATAAAATTGGCTATTGTACTTTATCTCTCTGCCGCCTAGTTTCGTAAGAGCTTGCCACGTTATTATTATAATATGCGTTAAAATCTTTTTAAATTAGTTCTATAGACTCTATGTACGGGTTACACAACTCAAGAACTCACAGCCAATAACTGAAACTACAAACAAAAAATATCCAAAAACGTATTTCCTTTATTTTTCTGCTTGTAGAATCACAGCGTCTATGACTCGACGCAGTTCGACGTGAACTCGACGCCGGTGAATCCCCTGTACGCGGCTTCGCTACAGAGCCCTGACAGCATCACAGGCTACAGCATAGACAGCAGTGCCCAAGAGTTCACACACAACCAGCAACAACAACAGCAGCAGAAGGAAGCCAACGGCTATCAGCAATAAAAAAACAAGCGGAGCGACATGTATTATTCATTTGCGATTAGCGGGTGTTTGTTCTTCTGCTCTCCGATTGGAGAAACCGGGTAGAAAAATTGTTATCGGATTTTTTTTTCGATGGGAATTGTACCGCTTTGATACGAATTTATTTTAAGAAAATTGAATGAAAACAGTGATGGATTTAATCGATGTTCCGGATCATTACGAGGAAATAAAGAGAGAGAGATGGAAAAACTTCTGAACGATTCTAGTCGTCGGAGTAGCATCATTTTTTAAATATTTAGCAGCGCATTATTCGAAAAATGTACATATGTATTCGCATCAATATATACTTATATTTATAATTCCGAGTAAAACTTTAATCTTTTGATAGCAAAATATTTAAAATTTTTACTTATTGAATTACATTAAAATCAAATCATGTTCTTATGACTGAAAGATATTGAAACTTTAATTTTCTAATTTATTTAACAATTATATTTTTTAAGCTAGAAATTATGAATATGATTAATTTGATTTTGTATGCATCTTCTGATTATAAATTACAGTGTCTTTCAGTCCATTATTAACGATACTATTTCAACGCCAATCTTATCTACCTAGATCATGCGCCTTGTGAAAATGTAACGCTGTAAATTTGACCACGGAATTCGTGTCGCGCTTACCGGGATGTATTTTATACGCTTGATAGATTTGTTGTATCTCTACTTGGGAAAAAATGATATTCAATCATATAGACATTCATTTAAAACGTTTATAGCCATTTCATTACATTTTTCATGTACTTCATAATGTAAAATTTATACATTTTGAATTTTTTATCAGTAAAATACTTTATAACTTCATAAAATAATTATAGAACTGTACATACGTATGCATGTGGCTATATGCATTTGTATATAGTTTTTTCCTACGTGTGTCAAGTAATGAAACTGAATTGTAACTTTTATATGAAATTTTATTATACTTGCATCGATAATATGATTTCATACTTAAAGTTTTGTATGACAGCTTTGTTTATAGGGTATAAGAAGAAATTTATGCCCAAAACATATGTTAAATTTTCATTTTTTTATCCTTTCATTTATTTATTTGTATCTTCTGTGTAAATTCGATTGAAATAAGAAAAGAAAAGAAAAGAAGCTATTGCAGAAAATAGTTCACTTGATTTAGTCTTAATTTAGTATACATTAAGAAAACGTCGAAAATTACGTTATTGTGTATAGATTTGCTTTAGAAATGTTGATGTAGCCAAATCACTAAATAATGCTGTATGATAACTGTACCTTTGAACGCACAGCAAAGGCCAGTGACGAACATAAAATCTGTATATGTGCATTCATTGGTATATCTAGACCAATTAATTTCGTATGAAATCACCTGCCAAACAATTGTTCTCCAAGTTAAAAGCTCGTATTTGACTCCGTCCCATGACGCTTTTTATTTTTCTCGTGCGAAATTCTTTCATTTTGGACTTAATAATTCAATGGTCCGCCACAACTATTAGATGACAGAGTTCAAATTTAAAGGAATATTTGAATAATTCATTAACATTTATCATGCGGAAAGCAAATTTCGTATGACGATTTTCCTACAAGAAATTATATGTATATGTATGTATGTATAACTTGAATGAGCACGTTTAAAAACGAATTTTGTATAAGAACAACTAAATCGAGAGATAAGGTTCCATGACTTAAGTCCCTAGGACTTGATTAACTGCGTTATAGTGCTAAAACATTTAAAATTTAAAGTCATACTAAAATAATACTTAGATACCGTAACTATGTATATACATAAAAATATGCGCCAGTAACGCATTAACTGAACTCGTATCAAGATGTCCCATTAATGCAAATCAGTTTCTTTTCTTACTTTAACTTTATCGTGAATACTGAACAAATTATTTTATGATTATGTAAATAATTATCGTACATGATAACATTTTCTTACTCAAGTGACTTAAAAACTTCTTTATGTCGAAATTGCGCTTATTCGTCATGTTATTGTCGTTATTCCAAGTTTTTTGTATTGACGAAAAAAGACTGAATTTGCAGCAATGGTTCTCGTAAAACATGTAAGAATGTCATTTATACGTATGAAACCGTCGCTTCTTATGAAGAGTAGTACATTTCATTATTCGCACTGAAGAACTGAGGACTAACGTGGTTCAATTCTCGTCGCGAAGACTAGAACGTTTCACGTACAAACTAACATCATTTCGTTGCTTCCTACGAAGACTAACACAGTTTCTTGCGAAGACTAGCACAACTCAGATTAAGGCATCTTTTTGACAAGAAAAAATTTTAGTTATGCTCGTTTCGTAGGAAATCTGAGCTGTTGCTAGTTTTTGCTTAAAAATTTGAACTGTGCGAGCCATTATAGGGAGCGACGATTTGTAGTATGAGAACTTATTTACAAATTTTATCAATTTTTTAAACTTGAAGCTCCGAAACCGCTAGCGTTTCTTCGCGGCAATAACGTGAAATATGCTAATTTTTGCGGCGAAGATGTGAAATGTGCTAGTCTTCGTAGCCGAGAATGAAATTGGCTAGTCTTCGTCAATAACTAGCCTTTATTGGGTGGGATGGAATGATTGTGTAATTAAGGTATGTATTTACTTTCGAAGAAAAATGCTTCATCCATTGAATTGATTTTACGATTTTAATAAGCAAGTGTAAAAAAAAGTTTGGTTAAGAAAAATGGTCAATTGCAAACGATTGTTCATAGTTCTTTGGACAACTGACGTAACATCTTGCAAAAAATCAATTACCTTTGATGTCAATAAATCTGGATGAGAACAGCGAGTTAAATTGAAAAAGCCAAGCAAACTAATAAGTGATACTGCAAAAAATGAGTGAGTGAAGTATATTCTGATTTTTTATTTTGTAAGTATACTGCTATAATTTTACCATTATTTATTCCAACGTTCTCGAGAAAAAATGTTCGTATATCGAAGAATGAAAAAAAAAAACATGCCAAGCATATATAGCATTGTGTTGATCAAATTTTCTGCTTGCGATGATTATCAAGCGAATCAATTACTTTACAGCGATTAGTTTCCAGAAAAAAATCACACAAGTATATATAATTTTCTATTTTTGTAGGATGGTTGTCTTGGAAGAAAATAAAAAACGAAACGTAACACACCATTACAAACGATTTTGGAATAATTTTTTTATTCTTAAAATTTTTGATACCTTACTCCTCTTGAAGCTACATAACAACTGCGTAATCGTAAAGAAAAAAAAAAATAATAATAATAAATAGCCTTTCTCGAGTCCTCTGTATGCACCTATACATTGTAATCAAATGCGCTATCGTTCGTTAGCAAAATCCTTAAAACACTTTAGTAACTTTCTCAGGATTTACTACGTTACATCAAGATGTCATAACGGGTTAGCTGGCAATGTTTTCTCCTCCAATAGTATCTTGTAGTCCATTTCCGCGCGGAGAACGTCATCAGCTCTTTGAATAAAGATGAAGATGTCTATTATTGCTTTTGCCAGCAGTCAATTTCGCTTTTATTACCATAATAATGCCAATTAGCCAGTCGAGGTTTTTTTTTTTTCATATTACTGTTTGTACGTCTCTTCATTTTTTTTTATCTTCATCATATTCATTCATATATACCTATATAGACACACACTAATGCCTCACATCTTTGCTCGCGGAGTGAGATAAAAGTTCCAAGTTTCCTGAACCGCGGGATCACTGCTTGAGAGACTTTCCAGGCACCTTACGTCTGAAATACAATAAAAGTACATCTCGTTTTGCATCGAATGCTGCTCCCTGTAAGTGAATGAAAATAATCGGTGATATCATTGACCTTAAATAAAAATGCAAGTAGATTATTTAAATCACCCTCGTGTAACAATCAGTTGGCTGCAGACACTCGTGAATTATTACGAGATTATTAATTCTCACGTAATAGCGGTATGAATTTACGAGCCGTGAAATGAGTCATTGAATGTAATAGCTTTCTAATAATAGTATATCTCATTCGATAATTATGAATACAGTGTGCCAACAATTATTTGTCATGAAATCGAAAATTGCCAAAACAGGGATTTTGAAAACGCGGTTTTTCCGCACGACAAGAACCATTTGGCTCTGTCTTATCGTACATAATTATATAATTGTTCGATTTCCCCTGAAACCTGCATTTCAATATAAGCGAAAACTAATTTCTTCGCGTACTCGTCTGGATTCATGATCACAAGTGTATATATACGGTATATCTCACCTCCAGTCTCGACATACTCGAGAATGGGCTTCCGAATGACAGTCGCGGGTACAGCCATGTTGAACCTGGGATAGAGAGCTGTGGCAGCGTGTTCGCTGGCAGTGGAGACGGCGTTGGACACGATGAGGCCCAACATCCGGCCACTGGTGCAGCAGATGACGGGTCCGCCACTGGCGCCGCTCTGAACGCAACAGGTAGTCTGGATCATACAGGGCGTCAGGCGGGAGACGACTCCGCGACTGTAGCTCGCTGGCGACGATGAGAAGAAGGGATAGCCTGCCGTGAGCACCGATGCCCCTGTTGCGGAATCGTCAGACATGATATCGAAAAACTTAGTTTAGCGAAATTTCATCCGTGAACTTTTATCGACACCTATATACACAGAATGTGTAGCCCAGGGCATATCGTCCGCGCAGCTCAATTAAAGCCGCGTATTAAAAGACACACGATATCGCGGAGACGCGCGGCTATAGGCTATAGGACATCAGCCAATTTCCCCGACTCCTTCTTCTTTTTCCCCCTTCATTTCACCGCGCATTCCGCCTATACCCGCGACTGCACTCGGGTATTATATGTCGTCCCGCGCTGCTCTCGATCTCAATGAGCGTCAAACGATGCGCGACGCGCGATGAGTTCATCGCCGAGCGAATTGAATAGCCGCGACTCTCTTGCGCGAGAGGGAGAGTCTTTGTCTTCTGGAGTTGTACTCTTCACCCGGCGCGCATTCCCCTTTGGGGTCGTTCCTGACGAAAAAGTTGGAATATTTTTCCCGTGTCAAATTATACGTATGCATATATTACCTCGTTCAGGCATTTCAGAGGCCAGAGGCAACGCTCTCAAGTTTTCGTGCTTCCCCTCTAGCCTCAGCACTGCAACGTCGAATGGCTGGCCATCGCGTGTTTTGTAGACCAAACGGGCCCAGTCCTGCTTGTCACCTAACATCACCTTAATCCTGCTTCCTGGCGCCTAATTCACTTGTTCCTATTAGAAGGGGGAACAAATCGAGGAAAATATACTTATAGAGTACTTGCCTCTCGAACCACGTGAGAACAGGTGAGCACAGTGCCGGTGGGCACGTCGACGACGACACCGGTACCCCAACCCGAACCGCACTTTACAACGATTACGCTTTTGTCGAGTAGATCTGAAAATTTTATGTGGAAATTCATCGACATGTTACCGCCCTGGACAGTCAATAATTATCTGTATTACAAAAACCTCCTCTAATTGGATTTAAATGTACGCCGAAATGCATATTAACCCGTATGTATAACATTGTATGCCAACTATACACAACAACAATCCCAAAGCGGGTCACCTGGCATCAGAAGATGTGAAGCTCCGGGGCTCGTTAGCGCGCCGGCGATGTAGTCTTTGTCCGGCGCCCTCATCAGTATTTTCCTCAGACAGGCCTGTAAATTTGCGGCGAACGTGTAGTCGACCCACTCGCCGCGGCACCAGCTCAAAGGCGCGATCACCAAGCCGCAAATTCGCCGATGCCGACGGCCCGGAGACCTGTGCGGGGATACACATATACGGCCAATTAAGCTGACGCATTGGGCCGTTCATTGTGGCCTTTGGCTTCTCGCTATACTACACATCCGCTAACTACATTGCCCGTGCACGCGCGCTTAATATATAAATGTATAAAAGAAGAGCCAGCATATCTATGATAAAAGTATCATTTTGAACTAGCAATGATCCTATAGGCTATAACAGATCATTATACTGGTATAAAAAAACTGTTTAGAGCCGATTCGACACGAGTCATATCATACTATCCTCGTATAAGAATAAAACATTACGCTTGCTTATCGTCGACGAGGTAAACGGGCGCACCCTCGCATCCGGGCACAGCATTGGCATCGGTCAAAATAACGCAGTCCTCTTCGCCCAAAGTATTGCTCACGATACCCCTCGACAGCGAGTCCAGGAACACGGCGTTCCCGAAAGGCGCTGAATCGATCTCCACCGATGCTCCTCGCGTCAGTTCCAACGAAGCCGGTGGCCCGAAATGCTTCCTGTAGAATTCGCTGTAATGAAATTGATTTAGCTGGTTACGTACGACCTAACGTCGAAAGAAAGTATAACGATTAGGCTTACGAGGAGAAAAGTTATTCTGCATACAATACGTACTTCAAAACTCGTCTACCCTCGGTCGTATCGTCCTCCCACGATTTCGAGCTTCCATCCACCCTCAGCAGAAGGAAAATGGACAGAACTGACTTGTCGAATTTGGCGATTTTCTCGAAACTCCAAGAGAACAGCAGATCGTTGAGAGTTCGACGCAACAACGGGCATCGCCACACAACCCTCAACGAGCAATCTTTTTCTACGATTCTCCTTGCTGATCTGCCGAATTGAGATAAGATGTGAGTAACGTTTGCTTATGAGTATTCTTAACAAAACTTGATTATTTTTTCGCGAGAAAAACAAATATCTACAATTAGAGCTAAACGCAAAAACCTTATTGACTCTCCACCGCCGTCTCTTTCTTTACATTGCATCCTGAACCTCATGCTTTCCGTAACAGCTTGTGGCACGGCGACAACATCCCTCTCGAATTCCTTCTGCACGGCGAGAAGGAAGTCGCGGATGTCATGTGGCCTCGCCTCAGAAAAATTTGGCGACAGTAGCGAGCCATGGCTGAGAATCCAGCCGTCGCTCAGCAGCAACCCTGAGACGCCAAATGCCGGATGATCATCGTGCCTGGTTTTCCCTGGCGTCAACTGGGACACGAGGACATTTCGCAGCATGGGACGGTCCATTGATGAGGCTCGCTGTTCCCTGGAATGACTAGTGTTAGTCGGTACTTTTTTTAGGCGGCCTTTTTCAATTTGTTTGAGTTTCCGGAATTCGACTGACGTAGGTGATCTGATGGCGACGGAAGAGCATACTGATGGATTGCGGTTGGAAGATTTTTCGAGCGATGGATCATTTGCTAAAAGCCTTGGGACCAATAGAGTGGGTTAGACACGTGTTTAACTTTCATAGTGTGTAGCGACGATTTAAATAGTTCTGTTCGCAATACTCGATTAGCAGTTCTTATAATTTGAATTTAAAGAACAGTTATATTGACTCCAAAAACGGCGAAAGATTAATAAGATGATTAAAGTACGGGAATTTTTTTTTTAATTCGTGTTTTTATCAATCGTGCATTAGGTATACATACATGCTGTTGAACAATGGCTAGTTTTCGACAAATTTGAGGGACAGTGTCACACAAGGCACTTTTTGTTAATTAGAAAATAAGAGAAAGTGCTTTTTCCCCGAGAAATTCCCCATATATTCAATTTAATTAAACAAAATAATGTACACGCAAGTTATGCATCACAAAAAATCTCTCATGACCGTAAAACACGTTTATTGACGAATTAAAACCAAATACATCGAAATTCACACGACGCATCATCGTACGAAAATAGAGCAGAAGCTCCCGAGCGTTGTAAGTATCCGCGCAGTAGAGTTGCGCACATCATGATTCCCAGTAACCTGCAATGAAGTGGAAAAGGAGCAGCAGCGCGAGAGGAAGAGGGAGAACGAGAAAAAACAAAAGGAGCTCGCTGCGGTGCGGCGGCAATAATCAAAACGTTCGATCTCGATTGGACGGCTTCAATTCTCTCTCGCAATTTATATTTGATGCTCATGCGCTCGCTCGCACCGCCTCACATACTATCCCGTGCGCAACAGATTAAGTCCTCGCGCTGCGAGCCGTATAAATTTTCTCGTTAAAAAGTGAGAGGCAATTTTTGTTGCTCCCCGTGCAAAGCAGCCATGCTATACCGCCGTTGCTGCGCTTTGTAGGCCATGTTAAAGTTCTAGCTTCAATTGTTAGTATTGATATTTCTGCAAATAGAAAGAACGGATATATACGTATATTATACTAGTAAAACAAGAATCGACAAAATCTATGATTCGATCGGAATATGTGTGGATACACAATTTCTTGAATATACTATACATAAAGGTGTATAAATAAAATATGACTGAGCAATGCGTTTAACTTTACAGAATTAAGGGATACAGCAGTGATTTTAATTTATTTTATAGCACAGTGTGGCTAAAATCCGCTGTTAAGTCACGCCTATCCATGACTTAAGTAGTACTCGCTACGCTCCAGCGCTATTAACCTCATGGTACAATAATGGACTGCTTAGATCACGGATAGGCGTGACTTGATAGACGATACACGTGAACTATAAGCATACACGCCGTGCAATAATCAGCTACTTAGGTCACACGTATCGTAATATACTATTATGTCCATATTTTTAATTTAATCTTCATTTTTTTTTTTTTTTTTTTTTTTTTTTGTCAATTGTAATGTATACAAAGTATCCAATGCAGCTGTTACGTGTAAAAGATTTTTAAAGTTCTTACAGGTGCGAGTAATTCTATTGACTTCTTTATTCGTTTCTCTATTCAACTCTATATACTACTATTCGGAATGCATGCACAATTAGTTTGGTACTTTTAAAGAGATTGACGAATCTGATCTTCAACCGTTCGTCAATAAAGTAATTTACGAAGTTGTTTTTAGTGACATGGATCATCAATACATCAAAAATCTAATGTTGAAATCAAGAGTTAATAAGTTACAGTTTAAATTAAATTATCGGAAAGTTTAAAAATTTAAAAAAAGTCTTGTTCAATCAAGGGCTTACTTAACTTAAAGTTAAGTTATATGTTGATTCATTAGAAACAACTTACTACGTAACTTGCCATGTCCGTTTCATTTTGTTTTCTGATGAACAACTAAAATTTTTGTTTAACTAAAACAATAAAAAGGGCATGGCAATAAGTTAAGTAGTAAGTATCTTGAGAGTTGTTTCTAATGGATCAACATATAACTTAACTTTAAATTAAGTAAGCCCTTGATTGAACAAGACTATTTTTTTGCTTTATTATGATTAAATATAATAAAGTCAACTTTGTTCGATTGATCTCAGTTCTTTTTCATCTGTAATTTCGTTGCGGAATATATCAAACTTGCCTGACATTTTACTTTTTTAAAAGTCATTTTTTTTTAGATTGACTATTTACATGCGTTTATAGTTCTCCTCAAGGTCAAACCGAATAGTATTTGTCGTCAAGAACTTTCGAAAGGAGTCGACGTTCAGTAAGTTCTGCGTCATAGTGTAAAGCAGTATCTAAACTAATAAGCCCTATTTTCGTACGAGTATAAAGTAAGTAAGTAAAAGTATGACGGAATACACACACACACACATAACACATATCACACACACACACACACACACACACACACACACACACACACGCAATGAAATCATCGATATATAAATAGCAATCCTATACATTAGTAGATAAAAGAGGTATAGTCTAACCAAATTGCTACTATTTGAAGCCAACATTGAGCGAATTGAAATCACTTTAAGAATATACGTTTGATAATTTATCAGTCTGCAGCCTTTTTACAATCAAATAATGATTCTGGTACAATCCGATATTTCAGCGTGACTTGACCCCGTTTTGACGGCATAATTGGTCATTTCGATATGATCGTGAACTTAAAGTTTGGCATTGAAATTGGTCAAGACAGCAGCATTCGTAGAGAGTAGACTAGATGTATCTGGTTTGATCGCGTCCATGAAATTTATGAAAAAGGTTCGCCTCACCACAAATTAGTGGATATTCATGCGAGATGCAATGAACTCATGAAAGTCGCGAGTATCAATCTTCAAGAGCGTTAACCTTCTCATACTTGGAAGTTTAATATACTTTCACTACAGGGCTCCGAATCATGCCTCAATTACCTTGTACTTTTCGTCTTTACAAGCAACAGCGTGTATGATTAGGGAAAATTTTCTTTCTATAAGTCCGTCGCGAAACACCCAATCAGTTCTGCAAACAAGAGAGTGGTCTATTCACTGCATGAGAAAACGAGAACGATGCGGAATGTGAATGACTTGCTCGTTTCTTAATTATAGAGCTGCTCGTGTCGCGACATATACGTCGAAAAATACGTCGGGATGAGAATGAGAAGTTATAATTCGTGAGTGTTGGCCAAACGCGACTTTCTCGGAAGTGAACTCGCGCAAGTGCGATGCGATGAAAAAATTCGACGGAGAACAAAGGAAGAGGCTTGCTCCAAGGCCTTTGGCTTCAAGGTGCGGAAAACAGTTAACCCTTTTACGGAAAAGGAGATTTAATCAAGTTTTTTTGTATGTTTCTTTGATGAAAAATGCGCGTATCAACCTTATAATTAACTGCGTGGTCCTTCAAAAATGACTGTCGGCGTCCTTGAGTATAGGTACAGGGCAAGTGTGGCAAGACTAGTTTTCACTCGCACCTTTTTACAATTGTAACCGCATTAAACATCACAATTATACAGAATAATTTTTCTCACGAAAAAAAAAACATGTGCAAAGCTATTTTTAAAAGAATCTGTCGTCATTTCATTAGCCCAGCCATCCGCACGAGCAATTTTCGCGTACGTTAATAGAAATTCAAACAAGTGGATAAGAGCACAAGCAAACAAGCCGCTGAGAGTATTGGAGTGAGTCAGTTTCGGTAAGCTCGAAATAAAGTTCTTCTGTTTAGAGCTTTTAATATACATAAAAATAAATTACGAGCTGATCAGCAAATTAATGTCGCGTGTATATTTTTAAGGCGCAAAAGACTTGCTCAATGAATTTGTTCAATGGATAACAAGTCGAACGAGAGAGCTGGCAATGGTAGAGTTCACGATCTTTGGCAGCTTGGCATTACGAGCAATAATGCAGGCCGAAAATACAACTGATGTCATACCTCAATTGCAATATTGCGTAATGATTTTTTGTATCGCCTATAGCGCGCAGGCAGGAAATGCTTGAGAGCGATGTTTTGCGTATGATCTTGAACTTGTCTCTGCTACGGTCGGACGAAATCTATTAAACATTGTTGCAATCCACTTGAGAATGGGCGTCTATTATACAAAATGCGCATGATTGTTTCTATTGGATTTTCTTATAAACCAACAATTAAAATTTGCAGCAGCAGTTTACGCTCATCCCCTGCTCATACCAGCAACATCGCTCAACGCAGCGGAGAGCAGCTCCTCCAATCCGACATGATTCCATTATACCCGATTTAAAACCGTAAAATCTTATAAATCCGCAAAACGAATGATGCAAGCGGGCGTAACACAGTCGCGGCCTGTCCCGGTAAATCAGCGAAGGACTCTTTTCCAGCCTCTGATAATATCGTGGCTGTCGTCGTCCACTTATCGAAACGTCAAGAGTCAACCGTCGGAGCATATTCATGACGTTCTCAGCGAGTCCGCCGCGCGCTTCGACGTGCGTCATTAGATGCGAGCGAGTAAATAAAGCGCCCGGCGAGAGCTCTGGTGATTGTGAAATACGCGTATCGAGATGTAGCTGCTGCCGTTTTTATACGCGCGGCTATATTTTGCATTTATTTGCATTCAACCCTCGCGACACCGTGCGAGACGTTCGCCGATCGTTCGGTCCAAAGTTTATTATCGAGCGAGCTGCGTTACGTGTATTCCGATACCGATTCCGAGTAGAAAAGGCAAAAACTGCTCGGGAAACTGCCTTCCCCTAATTACGCCTTTCCGCGAGCGCGCTATCGGCCGAAAAGATCTGAATCTCCTGCGCTCGCGCGATCGTCAAAAATCCACAGCTGCAGAACCCGTTCTCCAACCATCAATCAGAGCCTCTTCGCGCAACGTATCAAGGGCGGCGGCAGCGGTGAACATGCGCGCACGTGCATATAAATATAAATATATATACACACACACACACACACACACGGGCGCGCGTGCAGCCGCTCACTCGAGACTGCGCGTCGCCGCTGAGGCCGCGAGAGCAACGCGAAATTGCTCTCCAAGAGCGTGCAGCGCGAGTTGACTCAGCATTATCGAGTCGCGCGCACGTGAATCGACTGCGCGATGATCGCGCTATTTCTCTCTCGCGGCGCGTTGCAGGCCTTTCTTTTTTTTTATTTTATTTTTTTTGTTCCTCGCGCATACGCGGAGGGCTGGACGGGAAAAAATGCGCAGCCTTGCTTTCGCGAGGAGCGCGCGGCGTTGTTTCTCTCGTGGACGAGGATTTTCATCGAAATCGCGCTTTCTATGAATTATTCCCAAAAAGTTGGAGTAGCTGCAGTAATTTGGCGTGACTTTTGCCGACGTCTTCGACGATGATGGGTGAATATATGAGCTAATCGCGGGCGTTGCTGCTTTGTTGTTCTAAATTTTCAGTTGAGAAAGCCGTGAACCACTGAGTGTGATGGAATCGTCGGTATGAGCGTTATGGTTGGAAATAAAGCGAATAATCCTCCGCAAGCGTATTGCAAATGACTCGAGGACTTTCGTCTTCTCGTTAAGCAAATTAGGCTAAACGAGCAGTAAGAAATGCGAAAAGAAGCGCAATCGACGTGAAAGAGTAGTCATCAAACGAGCGAGGAAATATGTTTTTCCCGGCCACGGAGTATTAAAGGCTACCTATATGTATCACGGCCCTGGTCGAGGGATCCACTTACGCCAATCGCGAGCGCATTGTGTATAAATAAACCGCTCCTCCTCCATATACGCATCCGCCTCGCACCTTCTTCTCCATTTCAGGCCTGATTGAGCTCGCTGGAGTCTTCATTTTATATATTTTGCCTGACGCGAGATGAAACTGCGTTTCCGGAAAACCGCGCGAAAAGCTGCACTTTTTTATGTAACTGTTTTTATGTAAATATATACCTTTTAATTCGATTCTTGCGCGTTGTATATAGCTGTATCAGATTTCATTAAGCTGGAAATAAAGTGGGAAAGTGGAAAAGTTATAATATTTTCATTATACTGCTCGAAATGTCGCGTATCCAATACATCGTACATTTATGTAACTAATTCCCATTTTAAATCCCCCTCTCGCTCGTCATCTCGCATTCATCATATAAACTCCCCGGCGTTGCAATCACGCCTCCCATAAACCCCCCCCGAGAAAATCCTCCGCTAATCTGAGGCAATTTATTCAGGTCTTTCTTTCCTTTTGCTGCCCATACTCGCGAATTTTTCAGCCGCGCGCGCGAGAAACGAGGCGCGGCCGCACGCACACACTCGCAGGCAGCTGTTGGACTAGTTTTTGCCTCGACTCGACGGTAGACCGCTTGGCACCGAGCTGCTGCCAGGCTGTCTCTCTCCTTCTGTATGCGCGAGGGAATGCAGAGAGGTTCGTGCACTGAGTCAGGGGGGATTGCCAGGCTGATGTTTATTTATCGGCGAGAGACGTGACTTTGAATGCCCGAGGTGTAACCTCGTTTTGCGTCGCCGCGATTTTATTTCCATTCTCCGAGTGAGGCATGGAGCTCATCGCGGAAAGGTTTTTGTCTTTCGTTTGCTGCACATTATTTGATGAAATGAGCTTTTGTAGCTGTAGGGTCTGAAATTATGTCTAAAATTAAATTCGTTTCCTCGGCTTCCTACACAGTGCCGGCGATCTCGAAAGCTGCGGAAGACGTTGGAATGATTCCAAGCGCAGTGTCTATTCTGTGATGCTCGGCGGTGTCGCGCCGAGTAGTAAAACGTCGTGTTTAGTCAGGCGAGCCGCTGGGACGGATTTCGTCCGTCTCTCAAACGCTCCCCGAGATTACGCTTGGTCATCCTTATTTGAACCTCGAGTAGTC
The DNA here is from genome assembly GCA_024372645.1 of Trichomalopsis sarcophagae. Lineage (NCBI taxonomy): Eukaryota > Metazoa > Arthropoda > Insecta > Hymenoptera > Pteromalidae > Trichomalopsis > Trichomalopsis sarcophagae. The sequence continues at coordinate 859,592 of QLSS01000046.1, read as the reverse complement.
CCGAAGAAGCGAGTAAAGTGCCCTTTCTCGAAAATTGAATTCCCAATGGCCTTTTGAGCCGCAAAGTGCCAATTGCCGAAATAAGTTATAAGACGAGAAGGCGAGCTCGAAAATCCCCGCAGCCAACTTGGTCTTGGTTTTCGCATCCTCCTCGCCTGCGCTATAGATGCGTGCTCGCGGCGCGCGCGCGCGAGTGCATTCAACCGTCTCAGGGCCGCCTCCTCGAGCTCGCGCGTATTCTGTTCTTTCTCTCTCTCTCTCTCTCTCTCTCTCTCTCTCTCTCTCTCTCTCTGCTCTGCCTCGTACTCGAATCATCATATTCGCGGCGCGTCGCGCATTATCGATGCCTCCGCAGCGACTTTTTAATGTACAATGAGCAGGTGCGACGCGATGCTTATCTCGCCCGTTACCGAGAAGTCCGAGCCGCCGGTGCCTTAACGAGCGGATAGAGGGAAGTTAAGGAGAAGGAGGAGGAGGAAAAGTGCAGCTTCTCTGCTGACTTCAATTATCGAAATTTTCAAAGAGAATGGATTTTCAAATGAAAATGTTAAAAAATTCAAAATTGACAGGCGCAGTAACGGCTAAGATGACGCCAACAAACAGAAAACGAAACAAAAGACGCGCCATCTAGAAAGGTCGTCGTCGGTCCTGAAATATTAATAAGCGAGTAAGAGAGCGGCAGAGACAGAGACGAGCCTCGTAAAGTTCTTAATTGCACGCCAGTTCGCGCGCAAGTGAGAAATATGAGAGTATCGCCTGCACGACCATTCGAATTGGGTGGAATTTATGCGGAACGCGTGTGTGCAGCGCAGGCCTTGATTGCGAAGAAACGCCGCGACCTTTTTTCTGAAATGGTATACAGGCAGTTTCAATTTGTTCGCCGTTCTCGGAAGCCAGTCTGCTACGATGCAATCTCTGAGAAGTGTGCGCGTATGTATAGCGTCAACTGGCGAGTGCAGAGTGCACACAAAGGAAAATTCATCAAAATTACAAAAGAAATCGCAGGCAGACTCTCACCGCGCGCAGTTGCGTTGGCAGAGCGACAAATGCCCGGCAAAGCGGCTCTCGACTCGAGTCGACTCCTCCGTATAGATGCCGCATACATATATACACTGCAGGCTCGAGGAATGCCAAAGAGGCCAAAACGACGAGCGCTTCGCTCTCCGCTCTCGCCGCACCCAGTAGCAGCTATATACGTGCTCGCGAGTGCGCGGCTACTAGTACAGGCTCTCAGCTAGACAGCGTGGCAGCAGCGCGATCCGAAATAAAAGGATAGGTACGTACGCGTCCTCGAGAGAGAGAGAGAGAGAGAGAGAGAGAGAGAGAGAGAGAGAGAGAGCGCTGCTGCATGCCAAGTCGCACAGTCGCCGCGCCTCGGTGTCTACCGCCGCCGAGCGAGAGCGCGCAGGAATTTACTTACTTTGCGAATAACGAAAACTCATTGCCGAGTTGGTTGCCTATAGCTCTGATGTGGACACTTCGGGAAATCGACCGTGTGCATTTTCCTGGATTTCGACGTTGAAGATTTTATCGGCGGACATTGTACACCTGAACGCGGATTTTCATTTGATAGGACGATTTTGTCGATGGTATAATATAAACTAATGAATGAGATTGGCCAGATACATGCCGCGACCGCACAATATATATATACATATATATATATATGTGTGTGTGTGTGTGTGTGTATGTACATATATATATATGTGCACATCTGACATTTATCCTCGATCCCATAACTATGAAAAAACCTCAACATCACGCATGCGTTCACGCTCGCGATCTGTGCGGCTAATTGATTTACTGGTTCCTCTCACTTATCGTAACTCCTGATTATTGTAGCCGCGCGGAACACGCGTACAAGTGCGAGTCATGGGTCGGCTGACTTGAGAAAAAGTAAATAACTCGATTCGTCGGAAAGCCGCTGCTGTTTCAAGAGTAGTAGGTATAATGCTAGATCCTTCCATTTTCACTCGAGATCGACGAAGCGAGTTTCACAATGACTCGGGAATCTTCCACGCAATCTATCAACAGGTTTTGCTGCTCTTTTGCACGCGATGCATTTCTGGATTTTCCCCGATAGGCTGTGACGCGCGAATCACCCCCGCCAATCTTTGATACAGTTCGCGGTATCGTTTGTTGCCTCCTTTGCTTGAGCGAACCTCTTATAAGAATTTTTTTAATCCTCATGAGCTTATATCATTCGAGAATTTTCGAAAACTCGTTCACGCGTTACGAAAACTTCCTCACGACTTGTATGATTCATGGTCAAGATAGCTATTATGCACGGAAACGAAAAGTTACTCATACTGCACGATTTTGAAATAAACCAATATTTATGGAACGAAATTTCGATAAATTTTACTACGGTTTAAAATTTTCTTTCAAATTTGATGTATTGAAATACATTTTTCGCGCGTAATTATTTTTTTTTCTCACTTTGTTACTCTGGTGTGTTCTAATATTTCCCCAAGAAGCATTGGGCCACAATGTAAACGAATCTATCCCGTCTTAAAAAAGCGATGGGCTTTGTTGTGAAGCATTTAATTGAGAATCGGTCGCCTGGTACAAGAATTAAGGAATGCGAATCAGAAATACGGATTTTATTACATAACCTACAAACGCTTCAAACTGTTGGCGCTAAGCAGGCAGCAAAATTTAAATGTTAATCATGACATGATAAGGAGTGCGCGAAGCGCACTTAAATTTCCTAGTACAGTTAAATGCGACAGTAAATAATTTATAGTTTATTCTATGCAGAAAGAAAACTGCAAATGATACATATCCTACCCCACACTAGCTAATTAGCATAAATTATACATAGATATGCAAAGACCCTATTTTATTATAAGGAAAAATGGAAATTGCGCATTTCAAGGAATGCGTTTGCAAATTTTTTTAAGCTATTGAAAATATAGTTTGAACGAATATCTTCAGTATAATGGATCTATCGCACTCAAACTGACTAAAACACATTAAATTATACATTAATTTTTTTTCACTGACTAGGAATGAATTGACGCTCTTGATTCTATCTCCGTCTAATGACACTGGTAGAAAATCTATTATAAGCTAATATTTTATAAGCATGTAACATGTTACTAAATCCTTCAAAACTATTTTTTAATAAATATATTAATAATGTCATCATCATTGGTTTGAATAGTGAATTTGAAGAAAAGTTCAGTATAAGACTCAGTGGGTTTGTCTATCATTACAATGTCTTTTATTTGCATTATTAAAAAGCTATACAACTGAAATTTTATACAGATACTTACTATGCTACCTAGAAAACATGTAACCTACATGATTATGATTCGACTGTTTTCAATCATATTTTCAGATCGAGGCCCATATGAATTTTTTAATTTAGCGTATCAAATTTTGCTTGTTTTCAGTTACACAGAAACTACCATCTCTAGCACATTGTATTTCTGGTTTCCAGTGTATTTTTACATAAAGAAAGTGATAAGTATTTTAGCTTTTTTGTCAAGGCATTAATTAGAATTTTGACTTTTGACAGTTGTGAGAGATTTTGAGACCGATACCTGTTTCTCCATTTTTGCATGTTTTCTCATTCGAAAACTAACAGGTCTAGAAAGCTCATATTTTGCATATAGATTTCTTGTGTGCTTGGGGAAAGATATTCAAAGTTGAATCAACGTAAACTCAAATACTTTTGTGTTCGACTACTACACCCATGATAATTATTTAGTCGTATAGCATGAGTTTGCATTCACATCAGAGTCGGAGTCCAATATATATATATATATATATATATATATATATATATATATATATATATTCTAAAAATAAAACTGCGAAAAATAAATCACGATACTATGATGTGGTGTTAGTGATAACAAGTTAAATTTATAGGCTTCAAAATGTCTCGTTTTATTATCAATGAAAGGCACGAATTCGATAACGCATGTATTATTGCGTATCGTAAATAATCTTCGGGATTACGCGTATCTCTATTCTTAGAACGTGTGCCTAAACTATCAAAACAGATGTTTCAAATTCCAGGATAAATTTCCGGCTGTGACAATCGAAATTATTTGTTGCTTCGCCGTATCGTATACTATTATACGAACCCGCAAGTAACCACAACGTCCTCGATGTAATTTATTACATTTGAATAATGCGCTGAACGCAGTTATATAAAAACAACAAATGTACGAGATACATATATGGCGTTTTATTAGTCTCTAAATTAACCGCAGAAGCGCTTACAGATTTTTCCTTGTTCATCCTAACGATCTGGCCTGGTAGAAAATTTACCAGATTTTATGGCCGCTTCACTAATTGGTGCCCAGAAACTTCTGGCGAGAGATAGTGGACATATTCTGACATAATTCTGGCAAAGCTAGATTTCATCAATTTATTTTATTCTAAACTTTGCAATCTTTACAAGGATTATGTAATATGTGTACACCCACGCTTTATTCCACCTAACTGAACAAAGTTATATATCAATATATTTTATTATCATTACATAAATATTATTTGTATTAGCATGACAATATTGCAAAATGTTTTGTGTCGGAGAGAGAGAGAGGGGGGGGGGGAGAGCGAGAGATAGATAGATGGATAGATAGATCTTTATTTGCTCAAAGCAAAAAACAATACAACTCGTTGAGATCACATAAGACTGTGTCTCACACAAACTAACAAAGAGAGAATATATATATATATATAATTACAGTTTTTTGTAAGGTAAAATTGTTTGTCTTACATAGATTAAAATAATACCTTGGTAAAAATACCATCACAAAAAAATATCACATTTAGTCATGTTAAATATCACATAGATTATCAGAATAAACCTTACTAACTTTATGCTGTACACGTGAGGTTTGTGAGAAGGTTCAAGATCGAGAGAGATGTGCACGTACCTATCAGCTGTGCTGATCAGCAATGTCGCACCCCCGCCAAGCTACCCTCACCCTCCTCGATGCGCCGAGAAGGATGAGGCCGTGCCAAAGCAGTAGTCCCAGAGCGAGCTCGAACGAGCGAACACCTAAGAGCCCTACAGACAACCGAGCGAACCTAATGAGCGTATATTCAAGTGTATTTCTACTTTGTTATTCACAATACAGTTTATTATTACTAGATTGATAATAAACTCAAAAAATACCCATTGCAACACTCATTGTGGCTTGTCGAGTATACATTAGATAAAAATTTCACATTTTGCTTGGTATCGGTGGTTAGGGCCAAAATCTCAAATCAGCCAATTGTAATGATTACATGTAATGAATTTTATTTTAACTTATTCGTCAGCTCTTGGCCTTTCCAAAAAGAGTACATATCAATGATTTATATTTCAGAAGCTATTAGAAAATGTTTATTTTCAAAAATTGAAATCCGCACGACAAACACTGTTCCGAATGAAGCATACATTAGAATTGTACTAATGAAATAGAATTTATTTATTTAGCAGGATTTATGTAAGCAAATCAATACGCGTGTACTCAATACTCATATTGCCTAACTTGAAATTGCCTTTCTGTACCCAAGCTTTCTGGCAAGATTCTGTCACAGATTCTGGCAACCCATCAGAAAATTCGCCAAAAACCGCAAAACGACTGTCTTGTCAATCTCTCATTTAAAAAATGCCATCGCAATGACGACAGTATAGTTTATTAAAATTACCATTAGTGCATCAAAAAGTCTTGATAGCTGCTATTTGGAATATTGAAGGTAGAGAAAAAACTTTTGACGGATCGACGTGACGTCAGCCGCGGCGATTCTGATTCGCGCGTATATACGGATCGCACATCCCTTCTCATCTGTCACCCTGTAATCATGACCCTAGAGCAAAAGCTCAGAAGTCGCATTATCTCGCGCGCCTATCTCTAATCCTCTCATTACGTTACTCGGCACACGCGCTTCTTTTTTAGAAACAGAGCTCTCTCTATTCAGCGCCACCGAGAGACCTATATATATATATATATATATATATATATATATATATATATATATATGTATATATGTATATATATATATGTATATATATATATATACGCGTGTGTACGCGCTAAGTAGACGCTGTCATCATCATCGCGATTTCGACGGACCGAATGATGAGCCAATTCAAGCTGCTGCTTCTAATAATAGCGGCTAGAGGGGGAGGCCGCAGCCGGCGCGTATAGAAAGAGTTCGGACTCACTGTGGGAAAACACGAGGGTGGAGACTGAGAGATAGACGCATATAGGTATATGCAGGGAAAGTCCGGGAGAGCGTCGCCGATTGTTTGGAGAGATAGCAATCGAGCTGCGAATTAGCGGACGATCGAGTGGAAATTGGTGCTGCGAGCCGGAGAAATCGATTTTTTTCGTACGTCCTGTTGTTGACAGGGTGGAAAGTCGCTTGATTGTTCTATGGCTATTACATAGTGCTTATAGTCTTGTTTTTGTTGAAACAGCGATAAAGGGCTGTTGGTTATTTCGTTGTATAATCGGTTTATTCGAATTTTTAGGGTCGTCGCTAAAAGCCTGTTTTTCTATTACAAATAATTTTTCTAAATAAAGCTCGCAATGAAAAGCTTTTTGTTTCTCTAAAAGTTTGGAAACACGAAGCTTTAGCGCTTAAGGATTTGAATTCATCAGGAACGGCGATTCCGAGAAGCCGCGACTACCTGCGAATTCCTGCCCCATTTTTTCCAGACCGGTTACCCAATCGCCCGGCTCGCACACGCCTTCCATATCTATCTAATCAATTCCATCAAAGCCCACCGCACCTCTCTCGCGCACTACAGTCTTCTATACCGAGAAAACTAGCCCAGATCCTCCGCAGGCCACAGCCGCGCATGACTCATTAGAAACCAATTCTCTCTCTCTCTCTCTCTCTCTCTCTCTCTCTCTCTCTCTCTCTCTCACACACACACACACACTGCCGTCCAAAAATAGCCTGCGGAGCATGTTAAAAACAGCCTCTCGAGTGGCTCAGTCCTGCGAGTGAACATAGGAGAGTAAAAGAGACGGCGCTAAAGACGTCGAGTATAATCTACGAGCATAATACAGCTGAAATTTGCCCACCGGCAATTTCGAGAGAGGGAGAGAGAGGCACGTGGACGCGTCACGCGCGTGGAAAAAAACGCGCACGTGCCGTCATTCAAGGCTCCGCCGGAAGCTTCGCTCTCCTCCCCAGATTGCTTTTCGTTCTTTTCTCGGATGATGCGCGCGCAGGTGTGGGGACTACCGGCGTCAGTAGCGCTGTTAGGATTTGGTCAGACGGTTCGCGGGCCTAATTTTATTCATGGGCGCTACGAAGCCCTTTGTCTTTTCGAAAATTGGATGTGGTGTGTTTCCTCGTTCGGAGGCGTGTCTGCGGGGTTTAAAGCGTGTCTCGGCGCGGCTAACCGAAAAACCGAAGAATAAGAGTCTGGCGCCGCGGGACCCTCCGCGTACTTTCCCGACATAACTCCGATCGTCTACCTTCGTAACCGCAGCGTCATCTCTTTTACCTCTTTTCGAATGTTGAATATTGTCTCGGGATTTTCTTCCGAATAAAACGTTTCGCATAAAAATAACCTTCGAGTCTCTTGGGAAGTATAAGAGACGCATAACAACCCATACACGCACACCATAACTATGCGCGCTGACGAGACTATATTTAAACTTATTACGAAGATTGCTGGCTCCCTCTCTCTCTCTCTCTCTCTCTCTCTCTCTCTCTCTCTCTCTCTATGCATACGTCTGCGACGACGAGGACGTCTCACGATTGGGCCGAGGAAAGAAGAGAGAAAACCGTCTCTTCCGTCCATACATTATAATATTCACTGCGTGCATTTTCATCCCGTCGATTTTCAGTAGCAGACATTGAGCGCGTGTCTCAAGCCATGTGGGTATTCGAAAAAATTCTAATAGATTCGAGGAATCTCTTTATTGCGAGCGGGAATTCAGTCCACACTATTTTGGGGGGTCGTTATCGTCTCGATTTACGCGATGATGCGTGTAACAAAGGCTTGTAACCACTGTTCAACAAAATAGTCGCTTCTCGAGCGCTGCACCTTGGATCATCGATCCATTCGAATTCAAGAATCCAACAAAAAAGACCATATCGTTTGAGAGAGAGAGAGAGAGAGAGAGAGAGAGTGATCCCATCATTAAGGGGCTAAAAAAGAGCACCTGCACCAGTAGCAGTGGCAGCAGCAACCTCCACCTCCCGACAACTCAATGCAAACGACTCGCGGGGCTCGCGCACGCAAGTAGGAGGAGACTCTCTGGCCGCTTAGGCAGAAGTATGTATATATATATAGGAAAAGAGAGCACCTACGTAAGCGCACGTACATGATGCGTCGAGTGGCTCTCCGCTTTGAAAAAAAGAAGAAGAAAGACGGAAGAAAGGGTGGGGGTGCGCGAGGGGCGGCACCTGCGCGCGGCTCCGCCGGCAGTATATTAGACGCCGGACGTCGCGACGCCCGCGTCACAAGTCCGTTAACCGCCCCGCAGTATATAGTCCTTGGCTCAAGCTCACCCTGTCTTCGCTGCCATCAGTCTCGTCTGAGGATCTGCCACTCGAAGAGAGCTTGTTCGGAGACTGGAAGTGCGCGAGAAGAAGAAGTGAAGCTCTCAAGCTGCGCATTCAAGCTCAGGGATCGTGCGATCGCTTATACTCACGGAGGATTCCGCCGCTTTCCGGAGAACGCCGATAAGGTAGGCTAGCTCTCGAATGATTGGCTATACGATTTCGATTCTTGATGATTTCGCGTAAATGACTTGATGTCTTTGGAAAAAAATCTTGAATATTGTCATTGAACCTCGTCGATCGAATTTCCACGCGAAGAACAACTCTCATTTCAGCGATATCAGCGAGGGAATAAGTGGGCTCAAAAAAAGCGAGAACGTAGCGGAGAGCAGCGTCCAGCTGTCTGCCGCGCGAAAACAACGGTATAATCGCGCGCTCGACCCGATTGTTGCACGCGACTGCGGCCAGAGCTCTATACGCGACGCGCTATTCCTGCGGATTTGCACTTTCGAGCAAATATCCTATTTGCTTAGTAAAGTCAATGTTTCTTTTGTATCAATCTTGAAATTTCTTCTAAGATATTGCATCGGTCCATATGCTTTTCATTCAAATACTTGAATACTTTAAAAGTCTATCTCGAAATTAAACATTTTTTGAAATTAGACCTTTTCTGAAATTATAATTGTCTTCCTGTAAGTAGTACAAAGCTCGAAGGTCGACATTTTCCACTCCCATCATCAGGGTAAACATTCTCGAAACTCTACCCACAGTACCTTTCACAGAACGAGTTCATCAATTTAAGCAAAGACATGTTCTAAAAAGCGATTTTCGAAAAATCCTCAACGCTCCTCAAAATGAAGGTTCGGCATCGCGTCAATGGCGTGTTCTCCGTATATAGGCACCTCTAGCTAATGCTTCCGAAGCTCCGAGAAAGGTGACGAACGAAAAACGAACGTCGAGCCCCTAATCGTTCCCAGAAAGTCGCAGCAGCAGCCATAGATATATTAATGCCCATCCCCGGACGCTGAGCTGCAGGCCTCGTTACAATGCGCATACCTGGCGTACAGGCAACGCCCCGAAAAGCCGCATGGGGCCCATTGCATCACGCCCTGCGCGTGCCGCACTCGTCGGTACCCAACTTGGACTTTCCGTGTCTTACGCGCAGCAGGTACCGGGCGCTGCGCCTTCCGAGAAGCCCCGGCCGAAAATAGGCGCAGGATGCCAATTATGTACCTGCTGAGTTCGGGATGAGTAATAAAGCGGGGCCGGGCAACGAGTGCATACGCGCAGGGGCCCGTAAGCGCCGGGACATGCGTTTGGGATATCATCAAGGCATGACGCAATCGCTGAGATGGAGGTGGCCGGGAATTTCGGTCATTCGCGCGGGCTCTGCAATCTGCTCGAGGTTTAGACGATGCATGCGGGTATGCACCGTCCGTATCTAATCGTGCGCCTGAAAAGAAAAAACAATCGAAGCATTCCAGCCGACAAGCAGCGCTGCATTGTTGCGAATTAATGATCATCGCGTAACGGGCGAAACTCGCATAAATCACCGCTGATTGTGCACCCTCCGCGTCTAGAGTAAAACCCTTTCTCTCCGCTCGAGCGTGCCGATTTCTCCGTCGCCGATAGATCGGCAGCAAAAAACGATTGTCTATACAAAGCGCTGCTCCGCCACACTTTCGTTCACGGCCTTTCCGAAAGAAACCGGTGAAAAAGAGAGAACCGGCTCGCGCACGCGGAAATCGGATCGGCGGCGATGCTTATTTTTTCCTCTGCAGCGCACTCTGCTGCACTGCGCCGATCGCAGCTGGTCTTATTAAAGCGCGCGGATTTCTCTCTCTCTCTCTCTCTCTCTCTCTCTTTTCCTCGCGGAAGTCACGTACGTCGCCACGACGCTTCTCTCACGAGGGCGCATGCGCACCCGGTCTCTCGATTAATTACCGATCCAGAAAACGATCCGGAGAATCCGAAGGCGAGCGACCTTCCGCTCACGGCCCCCGGAGGCTGCCGCTGCGTTTTATTTATAGAGCACGGATCTCTCGCGCCGATATGCATCGGAGAGCGCGAGTTAAAGGAAACGCCGCCTTTCCCTTAGCTCGCGCTTTAAATGAGCTGCAGCAGCGTGGGAGATGCCCGCGAGGGTTAGCGCTGCTAGAGCTGATGGAAAAATTGCCGGTTGATTTACGCCGACGCCAGCTGCGGGATGTGTGCGACCGAAATGCTAATCGGAAATCGAAGCGCGATCGTGCGAAAATCAAATTGCGAAAGCTCGCAGTTTGCAACGCGTTCGCTCGGAAACGACGAAACGTTCGCCGATTTCTACCTATTTCCAGTTTCTTTGCGTTGTTGTATGCAGAGCTCCGATGCACTGTATACCGGCTTTATATGCAATTCGCGTCGGGTGATCGAGAGAAAGTATGCGGCAGAATCGGAAGATTCAAGGGCGCGCCGCCAGTCTTTTCTTCGGCTTTGTACGGGACTGCGAATTAAACGGGCGTATTAATTTTTTACTGCTCCAAATTATGTCCTGATATATATTTTGTTGTATAAGCGACGACAATTTAAACTGACCGTGAACGGCGTCTCGTTCGGTGCTTTCCTCCTTTTTGCATCGAATGACTTTCACTTGGATGAAAGTGGCAAAAAATCGAGGCTTCTAATTCAATTAGCGCGGGGAAGCATGACTCGAGTTAAAATTAGAAAGTACTCCGCGCGACAAATTCTTAAATGTATAATATACTCTCGCGGGACGCGGTTAATGCGCGCCGCTTTTTCTACACACGGGAAACGCGTACGCATTGGCTTTAACCGCGTGCGCGTCGAACACAACGAAGCCAAAAAGTGGACGCGATGATTCACCGGGAGATTGAATCATTAGCATCAGTCATTGGACATAAGAAAGAAAGGCAAAATACATCAACTCGTGTATATGCTAATGAGAGCGGGATCGATCTCGTTCGTTTCCTCGGAATCGCGAATTATGCTAATTTTGTTCGGCCTATAAAAATAGCTCGCGCGCGGTCGGATGTACAATTGTACAGTTGCTTGGATGATTCAGCGCTGTTGCTACATCGATCGATTGCTATTCGAGCATACGGCTCTCGAGGCATATGCACTCGTCCCCGCAAACCGTTCAAAGCCATAATGCCATCCACTTACAGAGTACTACATTGTACGTATCGCACGAGAAAAAGGGCAGGGAGCCGTTCGCAGCCGGAGAGCGAGAGATAAGAGATAATAAAAAGAACGAGCCAGCGGCGAACCTCGAAACGAATCATGAATGGAGCACTCGGTCCCTTTAACCGTGTTAACAGCGACCGCACACATCACACGTACCTGCACGCAGACAGAGGCGCGCTGCTGATGCTGCGCCGGCCAGCGGATAGAAAGAGATCGAGAGAGATCGAGAGAGAGAGAGAGAGAGAGAGAGAGAGAGAGAGAGACGGGGAGGGAGACGGGTCTCCGCAGCATCATTTAGGTGCCCTATGCAGAGTGCCAGTGTAGAGCTCGTCGCGGCGGCCCGTCAGTCGATGCTGCGACCGTCCGTCACTCTCCGCGACGACGAGTACTGCTTCGAGAGCCGTTTCCTCGAGGAAGCAGATCCGCGCGTCCGAGTAGTGCAGTCGCTCGCCGCGGAAAAAGTGCATAGCCAGATCATAGGTCGGCAGCAAGAAGGACGAGGATGTCCGGCGACAAGTGGCGCAGGAGGTTCAGGAGGCGCCAATAGCCGAAAACAGCAAGGCACGGAATACGCCGTCAGTTATCGCATACGTGTATAGCGAGGGCTCGCGTGAGAAAATCGCTGCGTCCGTCGCACACGCACTTGATATCGCACGCCTCGGTGTGCGTCGGCGGCGGAACAGCTGCCGACTGGCACGGATACGGACATTAACTCATCAGAGCCGGCCGTACATACTCTCTCGCGCAGAGCGCACGCACGTACATACATATATTCATCGCATCAGCGGCTTTCGCACGCGCATCACATCGTCCGGCCTATGTGTCGCGCGTTTCTCTTTGTTTCTCAAGCATAGCGGCGCGCGCGCTCGGAAGATTTTTCGGATGTCGGCGATTATCGAGGCCCTGACACGGCAGCGATGCACCGCCGGAAAACTCGTTGACAGTTGAGCCGGAGCGGAAGGAAAAGTACTTGCGCCGCCGAGAGAGAGAGAGAGAGAGAGAGAGAGAGAGAGAGAGAGAGCATACTTGCAGCGGGTGCTCCGAGAGATGCTGCCCGACACGAGTATGGAGAAGCTGCGCCGCGGAGCCAACTTCATGATCTGCTACGTGAGCTTCGAGAGCGAGAGACACTTACACACGCTGCACAGGGAGCTTTTTCGGAGCGGAGCCTGCGAGAGTAAGTCACGCGGCGGTTGTATACTGTATATTATCAACTCTTTTGGATTCAATTTTGAATCGGGCCTCGCTCGGTTGCTATGCGCGCTCTCGAGACGCGTTTGATGTACGAGGTTATTAACTCCGGCTCGCGACGACAGCGGGCTCCACTATTTATCAGAGGGGATTCGTCCTCTCTCTCCCCCCTCTCTCTCTCTCTCTCTCTCGGGTAAGAGACGTTTCGTGAAAATTTCCTCTCCGAAATTTCACGCGTTTCCCTTTTCGTCGTCGCATACAAATAGCTTATTGAGGAAACTCGCCGTTATCTCCTTCATGAATAAAAGAAACTTTATATATTATCTAGCTGCACGACGGAAACAAGCCCATAACTCACGACATCAAATTTCTGCCTTTTGAAAAATCCGGGAAATTCCCATCAACGCGGATCTGTGTAACGCGAGTTGAGAGACAATGTAACGTGAAATTTACGGTCATAAATAGAAGCATGCTTCTTAGAAAGCTTTTACATTAGAAATTAAGCGGAAATTTACAGAATAGCGCTTTCACGAGAGCCTGGCGCGGGGTATTCTATTATTCGAAAAATTCGACTCGATCAAACATTTGCACGGATCGCAAAAAGTCGAGAGCGACAAAAAGCACACCTCTTCACAAAAAAGGGTAGAACGACGCGTCGCGCATGAGGCAACGGCTATTTTTACGCCTAAGGAGTTTTATGAATGATATCAAGGCCGCGCAGCGCCGCAGGTTCCGAGCCAATCAATCGCTTAATTAGCGTCAATAAAAATATCATCCCGATCGCGCGGGCTACTGCTGCAGAGTAAAGGCGCGATGTGTCGCAACGAGTATGGGAGAAAGAGAAACGATCGAGATACAATGAAAGAGCGCTATGTGCTGTGGCAAATTGATCTTTGGCCCGGATGGGGGAGACGATTATCTGTAGGCTGCGGGCCGATGATGGCACCTTCTCTTATTGATTTTTCGTGGGATGCTTGATATTATAGGGGGACAGTTATATGTGTGTCGTCGTTAAACATCAGAAGCGATAAGAACGCATCAGCGGTGACGTAAAGCTCACGAACGAAGCCTCGAGCGCGTCATAATATCCGATAAAAGTCATCGTTGCATCACCGAGCGGATGATGTAGGAAAACTCAAGCAGCCGGCGATTGTTTTTCCAATCTCCGTTCGCACGCTTCCTGCGACTGACTATTCTCGGAACAAGCCGCGAAAAGCTCTGCATCATCGAGATCCGAATGTCGGCGTGAAAGTTAATTTGCAATTGAGCCTCGCAGCCGAGTCCGTTTTAATTAGTGTCGCGCGATACACGCGAACGGATCGAGTTGTGTCCACGTGACGCAAGTGCGCTTTTCGTTCATCTTGGCGCACGTCTTGTCTCAACGAGTAATCGATTGCTGCGGAATAAAATCGCTTTCTGCGCGAATCGCCGCCGTTTCGCGCACACGCGATCGAATCGACGGCTACATCACATCGAGCGATCAGGCGCGATGCATGATGACGTCAGGAGGTTTTTGCCCGCGAGCCCTCTGCAGCCATGTAGCACTTGTGCTGCAAGCAGACGAGTCTTCCGCGAACATCGCTCTTGGGAAGATCGTCGATGCGTCGAGTGCGTTTCGCCCAGTGAACGTCTCGCAGAGCCGATGAATGAGCGCATTTTGTTTCACTTGCACGCGTATTCCGATTGTACAATGAACTGTTGTTGCGGCTCTTGATTCGTATTTGCTTTCCATAAACATCGCACGGCTGGGAACTGAAGCAGCATCATCGAGTAAATATTTGCTTAGACCATCCAGTTGCAGCGAAATGGCTACAAAATATTTTGCAAATGAAATTTCGCGTGAAGAGGCAATTTGAGAAACTTTGTCTTCTCGTTCAAAAGTTAAACGATAAATCATGCAGTTTAATGGGCTCTCGATGCAACTTCCGACAAACTCATCATCAGGCTCTAGATTTTTTTTCCAACTACCTATATAAGCACTTGCACCGCGCGCGTATGCACGTAAGATGTGAGAAATTCCGCGATGAATCGCGCGAAAATTTAATGACAGACTGTCGCGCTCGTCGATCATCGATGCGGACGTGTGGGAAATTTCGTCGTGAGATGCGCATTTTTTTCGCGAAGACGATATACTCCGTGTATAATTATGCGCTTTATTCCGCAAATTCGATCATTCTGACGTCCGTTTCGAATAATAAACGAGCCGATACATTTGACTCACCGACATTTTGCGTTTCGTGTTTTCTGGAAGCGCATATTAAGCTCTCCGACATGCTAATGGCTAAAGGGAAAGAGAAAAAAACGCCGAGATCGGTATAATTGTCGGCTGCCAAACGCGAAAAGTTAAATTTATCGATCTCGCTGCCTCCTGGCGAACAATCATATTCCTCCTAATTGCTTATTGAGTATTTCAATTGCATATGCATAATATGTCGCTTTTAATCACTATTTGCATATTTTTTCCGATCGATGTTACACTTAGGTGTGTTATTTCTTCTTCCTATGGACGTCATCGCAAAAGCGTCAGGGATTCTGACTTTATCTCTGATTGATCGCGTTAACGAAAATCTCATTATGCACTATCCATGCACTGCTCGCGGCTCACACCGCAAATGTTCGAAATTGAATTTCTCGTTTTTGCCCATAAAAGTGTTAAATGTATACATTCCCAACTCGGCAGCAAACTGCTGTACAAGTCGTTCAGCTGCAGCACTATACATAAAGCAGCACGTGAGGCTGCAGCGTTAGCGGCTCTCGCGCGATTCAGGATGAAATAGGTCAGTTTTTACATTACGACATCGTTTTCTCGCGTTACGGCAGCCGCGACTCGCGCCGCCATTAAGTCCAATGCACACACTTATGCGATGTGTACTCGTGCATATAGACTTGCCTTACAGTCGCGAAGCGCATCGAACTTTGCAAGTATGACAGCCGAGCTGAAAATAAACGGCTCTTCTGATTTTCACTCTTGGAATATCAGCTATTTTTTCGCTTACTCCATTGCACAATGAACCTATTGGCTCAATATGGTTAGCAAATATTCTGCTTCATACACCGATCGTTTTGCGAAATTTCGCTGTATAGAATTATAGCTAATTATAGCTAATTACATTGTACCTTTTGAATACGCGCCGATAGCTGCAGGATAAATACAATATGTTTTTCTACAAATCTGCATCGCGAATGAATTTCAATTTTCATCATTCAGAATTCGCATCCTGTTGCATCAATTTGATCAGCTTGAATAATTTAAACATCGTCTATACGGTACAATGTTTCAATATTTAATCACCGCCCGACACCGTCCGTAATAATGAATCGTAAATTAATTCTATTCCAACACATTACGCTATCTTTCAATAAATTTCCTTGGTTTTTCCATAGCCCGATTGTTCGCGAATATACAGTAACGTGTCTTCGACAAAAAAAAAAAGGATCGTACAACCATTCATATGCAGCGATCGACGGCTAATCCAATACTCCTTATTGAAGTGTACATCAAAGAGAAGAGCATGTACGAAAATATTTAATCAAGCGAGTCAATCAATTGTCGAGCTATTCGATGAACTACCGATAAGATCCGTTCAATTACTTACCTCGAACATCTCTTACGCAACAAGCGCAATAAAAAAAAGTATTTTTATATACAATAATCGCTCTAGATGGGCATAGCACCTGGATAAACAATGACCACTTGCGAACGAAACAAGATAACTGCGTTTTTCGACGGCTTTTCGCTCAACGGCGGATGTGCTGGCTTGAGTTATCTGGCGATCCGTCGCGTGATTTACACACCGTGGAATAAGCAAATATCGATCGTAATCAGCCGACGGGTAAATCACCGCACGCAGAAACCGACGAATCGGAACCCGCGCCTATTTGCATACGCCGCGAGATAAGAGCGCGTGTAATCGATTTTTTTCTTTCTTTCTCTTCGAACCGATTCTCCGCTGCTCCTGTGCAGATCAGCTGCAGCGATGATGCGCGTGCAATTCCCAAGTCTGAACTACTTATCGGACGAGGCCATAGTTTTGGGACTCACCTGTGCGTGCGAGCGATGGGGGAGAGACTCTTTCGTAGGTTGATGCAACAGTTCCGCGAGTTTGCACGACGCTCTGGAAGAAAGCACAGGCTCGTTTAGACGAAGGATATATATTACCACATAGCAGTGTCTATTCAAAAATAAAAGGACCTACTTTCTGCGGCTGGATCGCGCGGAGAGTGTTAGTTCACGCTGATTCGTGGAATTCGCATTCTCTCTATGCGTCGTGTAAGAGTCCTCCTGCAATAAAAAAAGCCGAGACATTAATTTCATCCATATCAAACGACACTTTGTAATATTACGCGAGAGATGAATTTTCAAGATACTGGAAAAACTCACTGAATCTTACGTAAATTTATAATTATGCGGCTAACGAATGACGTTATGCGAATGTGGCCGTATATTTATTCGAATGATTATCGATATATATATATATATATATATATATTATACGCTCGATTCAATGAACTTGATCAGGCATCGCCTTGAAAGTGTATTAAGAAGAATTCAATATCACCGAAGACGCAGCTATTTGCGTGTATGAGCATCATTGTATAGCCTTGTGCGAACTCTTTCACAAAGATTCGCAATTTTCCACTAAAATAAGAGAATCCCCCTATAGAGACATGTGGCCATACACTGTTGGCCAATCCGTCTCTACAAGAGATTTATGTCTGTACGTCGCCGTGGCGAATCGAGAATCGCGCGCGGCTAAAACGGCAAAAGATCATCGGACGGGATAAAAGGCGACTTTCATCGCGGAGGGAAACATGCGCGCACCTGTGCCCGAGAGCGGCGGCAGCTTTCACCTTTACGTGCACACACGAGTCGAGTTTGTTTTTCTAGTTTGTTTTGCGCGCGCGCGCGCGTGAGAGAGAGAGAGAGAGAGAGAGAGAGAGCCCGCGCGGATCGGATAGGTTGTGCGTCGTTGTAAGTATACTTTTTTTTCGCGAGATGAGAGGGCTTTCGTCAGTGCGTATTTTGGGAAACCCGGATCGCAGTCGCGACGCAGAAGGATTATACGGCTGCGGCGATCGAGAATATTCGGGAAATCGCGAGGGCCGCAAAGGCCAGAATATACCTTTTGAAATCCGTCTCGTTTTTATTACTAATCTACTAATTACACCCATCAACATCGAATTTCCTTCGAACGCTCGTTGATCATTTTGACGATTCAGAGATGAGAAAGGAGAAATACCAGGCTGAATTTCGAAAATCAAACATTCTCCAACCGTTTCGTGAAAATCACTCTGTGTCGGCGCACAAGTAGGGAAAGGAAAAGAAACCTCCGCGCAGAGTCTGTAGATATATAGGAAGGAAGTAAACATATCCCGGTAAGTTCCAGCGTCGATGATGAATCGCCGGACGATCCCCAGAAGCAGCAGCAGGTATAATAGCGAAGAAGCCAGCGATACACTTCCAAGCTCCAGCGCTTGCGAGAGAAAATTACAGAAATTACAGGCCGCACACAGCGACAAGCCGGTGATTATGCGCGCGGCTCGATCAAGCGAGTCATTATTATTCGTATGCACGGCGCATTCGTATCTCGGCAAGAGGGAAACATTGCCTGGAAAATTCGCGAGAGAACACCCGCACGAAAAGTCGAAATCGTCTGTATATCCAGAACCACCTCTCCGTCTTTCTCTCTCCCTCCCCCTTCCGAGGAGTTGGGAGGAAAGAGACCGGCTGTATACTCTCGGCCGCGCTTGGAGAGAAGAAAAAAGATACGCACACACGCGCGGAGCCGAAAAAACAAAAAGAGGAAGAAACTTAACGAGACCGTCAAAGAGACCGGCAGTCACCGCCGCTAAAGGGAAAAGGAAGACCACGCGCTCGCGAGTGAGACGGAGCGAGACTCGAGAGCGGCGGCGGCGGCGACGACGAGAGGAGAAAAAGGAGGGAGAGGTATAAGTAGTGTACACACAGGAGAAAAAAGAGTCGCTCGCTCGCGACTAAGAGAGAGACGGAAAGTTAAAAAGAAGAAACGACGACCGCCGCGGCGATGCGGAGAACAAGACGCGGGGGGTCTTGGCACACGCGCACATAACCTATAGACACTCGGCGGAGCACGCGTTGGTGTGCGGCACAGCCACACGGCTACACGTAGGTGTAGGTACTGAACGCGTAATAATAGCGATATACGCACGTATTTCTCTGTCTGTGTCGTATCGTCGTGTGTACTTTGTGCACACAGTCGGCGGCAGCTCCGGTGCACGCAGCGAAGAAGAATCAAGAAACGTATTGAGGGAAAAGAAGGGGAAGGGAAGCAGTCGCCGCCGCCGTCGCCGCCGCCGTCGCCGCCGCAGCGAGGCGCGCGGTGGGGAGCTTTAGAAGGCAGGCGGCGGGCCGCGAGCGCCGATTGGTTAGCGCCTCGGCCATATTATAAGCGAGCGCTGCACTCCGCGCTAGTTAATGTTGGTCCGAACCTCCACGAGAGACAGACACGCTCAGCGGCTCGATCCTCTTTTACTCTCCTGCACACAAGCATAGCGCGCCTATATCTCTGCATACGAGCACAGATTTGTATCGTCGCATACGTATAATACGAGCTGCCGCTATCGGATACACACTCGTACGCAGCCTACAAGACAAGAGTCGATAGACGCACGTGCAGCAAGGATTCGGCTGTTCGAAGTTGGCGCGCTTTTTCGAGTGATCGACTCTGCAGCGCAGCCGGAGCCGATCGGTGCGAATTTACTTGCATATAGTGACCTACAACGCGAGCTCCCTGTGTGCGCACACATCGACGTTCCCATACGCAGCAGCAGAGGGATAGAGAGAAAGCGAGAGAAATAATTGTGAGCGGAGCAGCGGAAATCAGTGAACCGTGAAACGAGTGCTGCACCAACAGCAACAGTACTTAGCAGCAGCAGCAGCAGCTCAAGGTCGTCGAGGATAACCCGCGGCAGAAAAGTAAGTCAGTCAGCGCCGTCAGCTGATACACGAGAGATTCCGAAAAATTCGATCAATGACGCGGCGACCCAAACACAAACGCGCCAATTTTCCGGAAACCGACTCCCATGCTCGGCCGTGTACGTGTCTACTTGTATACAACTTTCCCACGCTCCGGCGTTTCGGCGAAAAAGACCGGTCGCCTCGAGACGGAGATAAACAAACAGCACGCCGCCAGCCAGCTACGCACGCATGTCGAAAAAAAGTCGGCCGCGGTCTTGAGGTACACTTAGCTGCTGTTAGCTCCGTTAACGCGCCCGTAGAGCAGCACAGCTTCTTTCGAAAGTCGAGATGCGGAAGCGCGAGCTGTGCGTCTCTGTGTGTGCGTGTTGTTGAACCTCGTATATAACGACACTACGAGTTTCTGCAACTGCAGCATCTACATATCTATATGTCTTCTCCTCGTTAATTAAAGGATAGACCGAAAAGTCGGAGTTGCCGCGATGATAAAAGGCTCCCGCTGTGTGTTATCTTTTCTCGTTCACACGCTGCCAATTAGCAGCGTTTTCGAACTCATTCATGAACGCGCGACCCGTTGAAAAGCGGAGGCGATAAGCAGCAGCAAACTCATTCACGCGGGCGGGAGAGGGAGAGAGAAGAAGCAGAAGTACGGGGGTGTGCAGTGACGCGTCTATTTTTTTCCCTCCTATTTATAGCCGCGCACAACCCAATACCGGCCGTATATAACAATCTCGCGGGGATGCAGCCGATGGGAGCAAGCGAGCCGAATAACGAGCGCCACGCGGGAGACGCATAAGGGCGCGATCGATCTCGCGAGGATTCGTATCCCGTCAACCGAGAGCCGATGACGTGCGCGCGCGCGCGCTAGTATCCGCTTGCTCGAGGGGGAATCACTATTTCTTCTTCTTCTTCTTCTTCTTCTTCTTCTTATCTTTCACCCACTCGCCTGTGCCGCGGGATTTGGACTTGCGAGAGATAGTTAATCGATACAATAAACGCATCGGCAGCGGTGGCAAGGGTATGAGCCTACACGCCGAGTAGTTGGTCTATCTTTGGAACTCATTGAGAGAGGCGCCGCGGGCCTCGTATCTTTGTACATAAAACAGTGCCTCTTTCTCGTTCTCGAAACCTAAAAATTGCTCCAAATCAATCAAACTGGCAGTATAACACTAAGTAGCACGCGGTCCGTTTACCGGTAATAGCGTTACAGTAGCCGGAGGGAGGAGACGCTGGCGGAGCGGTGCTGAGCATGGCCCATTGTGTCGTTCGCCTGGAGGGGCAGGGACCGGGCTGGCACAATGGGGCGCGTGCGAGCCTTGCGGGGGAGGAGCTGCCACCGACTGACACCTGTGGCTTCTGCACTCTCCGAGCCAACCCCTCGGCTTAACCTCTGCCTGCGCGTGTTATGCTCGCCTCGATGGAAAAATAGTACGACTTACGCAAGAGCAGCTAGAAACGACGTTTCCGCGTAGCTACATTTTCCGCCTTTCGTCAAGGTAAAGTCACGTGACTAGCCTATATTAATATTCGCGGTAAAAAATGAGAGATAGAAAAGAAAGTCGGCTAATTTGAACATTTAATTGCGCTCCTATGCGACAACGAGGATGATTATATTATACAAGCGCAGTAGGCTTCTCAACTATTTCGCGACGACTGGAAACTCGTCTCGGACTCTTTGTGCGCCAATTAAGCGTCTACTCCATCTCGGCTAGCTCACGGGTGCTGTATGGGAAAAAATCGGAAAAAATGGTGGTGTGGAGAGACACGTGCCGCGAAATTCGAGACCCACGTATTGCAGGTACCGCAGCCGAAGTAAAAGTGCGAGCGACGATTCTTTATGGCTTTCCCAGAGTCGTTCTTCTGGCAGGTGCAGTTTGTTGTTAGGTTTCAGGTTCCCGCAATAAGCTGTTTTTGCGATTAGCTTTCTTCGAGCACTTTTAAGCAAGTCGAAAAGCGCGCGCGCATACGCGTGCCCCGTTATCGTTTCTCTCTCTCTCTCTCTCTCTCTCTCTCGCGGCTGTCTCCCATCCTTGAGATATCCGGTCAGCGGCGCAAGGGGTTTCGCTGCGTGACCGCGATCAAGGCGGTTCCTCTTCTCGTCGCTTTTTTTGGCGGCGGTCCATGAACCGAGCCAAGGACGACTCGTCGCTCTCGCCTCCTTGAACTCGCGCTGCGCTGTATTATCCGAATCGCAATTATTTGTAAGACACTTATATCTGACGTTATTATATTATACTCTTTTTCCAGATAACGCGATTTTTTATATACCGTTATACGCGTCCGCGATGTACTCTGTTGTAAGCATAGCCTGACTCTTACGTAAGAGTCGTTTTACTTTTTTACTCTTCCCCCATGTGTGGCGCGTGTACAGTATTTGACGCCATCGGCCGCAGCGCGGGATCCACGTAGCCGCGCCGCGAAATTGCGTCAGCCGCAAGATGAATTTCGCAGCAAAAATTTCGAGCCCACAGCGGTGTCGTATACGCACGGACCAAGTTGGCGGCGGGGCCGAGAGCTGGACATTATACGATTTCGTTGGAAAATCTGACGGCGTCGGAAAGCAAGGCGTTCCCGCGCCGAGGCTACTTGGCGGCGGCGACGGCGACGGCGGCACGAAGCCAAGCGCTTAGGACGCCAAGCTGTCTGCCGCTCGGCTCTCCTCGCGCTATTATAGGTATATATACATCGCGCTCGTGAGCCCCACCGCTCGGCGGCGCGCCTATACGCACGTATGTATATAAATACAAGTATACATATATAGAAGTGTGAGAGAGGCGAAGATGCGAGGCAGAGATAAGCGCGCCTTACATGGCAAAGGGGGAGCGGGCAGCGCGTACTTAGACGCGCATCGCGCGAAAGTCGTGCATTTTGTGCATTTTCCGAGCGGATGAGTTTGCGAGTTTCTCGCGCGCGGGAGAGGTAATTGAGCTCTCGCGCGAGCTTCGATGACGAGGTCTTTTTATGTAACTCTCGCGGCGGTTCGATCGCGTACGCGTCGCAGCTAAGAATTGCGCGTCATGTGTATAAGCTGCTTATTTTTTATGTAGCCTTCGCTGGGAATCGTGTAAAATGCAACACTTTTCGCCGCCTCCTCCAGCGAGAGCGGTTGCGTTAGTCTCTTCAGAGGCTAAAACGGAGGCTAAAACGGAGGCAAAAACGGAGGCAAAAACAGAGGCAAAAACAGAGGCTCCTCTGTACTCGGCGCCGCCGAGAGCGATAGAGAGAAGAGGAGAGAGACCGTGAACCCAGCGAGTCTTTGATGCACATTTATGTACGCACGCATGCGCTTGAATGGCTAGAGAGCCGCTGCTGCAGCTCTCGTCTCCTCCCATTCAGCCGTTCGCGAAAGCGCGAGTTTCAAGTGGCGCGCATTCCGAATGTGCAATTGCAGCAGCAGCAGCAGCGCAGCAACTGAGCAACTCATCCGCCATCCGCAGCGAGCTGCGACGCGCATTCTCGGGCGCGTCAACGAGACGAGCGAAAATTGAGCCATTCGTAGGGTTGGCCGCCGTGGCCTTCAATTTCCGATCCATACTCGGAAAATATCAAACGCGCACTCTCTCCTCCGACTCGTCGCTGCACGCGCTGCACACATTAGAGCCGAGATAGAGGACGTTGAACGTAAGTACGCACGTACGCACGCGTTTTCCATCTCTCGAACTATGTCGGCTCGAGTGTGTGGGTGACGTAACAGCAGCAGCTGACTAATCGGCCGAATGGCCGAACTCGTGAGCCATCGAGTCGCAGAGTGCTTGCGCGCACAGCGCCGTTAGAGGCCGATTAGCGGATACGCGAACTCGTTCCCGCGGCGATTTCCGGCGAAATCCTGTACGCACTCTGCTCTCCCTGATCTGTAAAGAATGCCGCTGACGCCCCAGTGGATGGATCTCTGGCTCGTTATTCGTGGCAGAGGGCTGATGACGGTTCTATCAGGTTCATCGATACACCCGGAATGTCCGCAACTCCGAAACTCTGTATTATATAGCCGTGTACACGAAATACGCCCCAGTGGAATTTTCCCGGCCGGCAGTGGAAAACGACTCCGGAATGTTATCTTCGCCGGCTAGCTCCGAGCCGAGCTCCGAGCGAGATAACGACAGGTGGTATACCTATATACCACCTATATACCCTTCCATTTGCATTGCAACCGAGGAAATCGCCTTGCCGCCGCAGATACCACTATAGCAATTAACGAGGATCGGCGATCACGCCTCTGCCTATATTATCCCGAGTGCGCAGCTCGACCTGATTGAATATAGAACAAGAGAGCCTCGTCTACTTTCTCGAAACTTGGGGAAAAATGCGCGTCAGCTTGCTGTATCAAAACAAAAGACGCGAGACGAGCTTTCGTCGTCGAGAGCTGCAAATTAATACATTTCCTTCAAGTTTATCATTATCTTGCGCTCGAGGGATGAGTAGGTGCTGGCTTATCTCAGCGTGATAACGAGCTCGTTAAGCCATTTCATTCAACCTGGTATTTTCTTCGATAGTTAATTAATTAAGTGAGAATGTAAGAAATTTACAAGAAGAAGATCCGACAAAAAAGGTCACCGCCGCTCTATCAGTTCGGCTCAGGGGGGCGCGCGTCACTCGGAGAGGAACAAGAGTGAATAGTATATATATACAAGAGAATCAGCACACAATCGCTTGTAGCATTCGAGTGGATTCGTCGACGACCTTAGGAATATAAATGATGGGTATGCGTCGTGTCGCGATCTGCCTTATATAATGAGATAATTACCGTCGCCCATTGACGTCAGTCCCCGTATTTGCATTGCGAGTCGCTGCACTGATACGGGACACGCGAGTCCGAAGAGCTACGATTGCTTCTGGCTTATTTCGCGATTCAAAGGGCTGCCCGCACAACGAAACAATGCACTTTAAATATAAACGTATAAAGACAAACACAGGAAAATAAGGCGCGGATATCTCGCTCGTCATCGTCACTGCGTGCGCGTCGTGCGCAAGATTATATAGGCACGGTAGGCGACGTTTTTTATTTTATATTTGTGGCTGATTAAGCGAAGCCGCGATTTGCTGATATACCGTCTTTAGAAAACTTGCTCTTCGCGACGTTCGTTGGCGTGATTTATTATTCCGGCGAGATACGCGGAACCGCGGCTAAAATTAGAGCTGTAATAATATAATAATTGTGATTTGATTCCGAGAAGTTAGGAATCATACGCGCGTTTCTTATTCCTACACGCGATAAGGAGGCCGTACGAGAAATAAACGCTTTAAAAATAGAGTAAAACGCATGCGAAAAAAGGCGGCTCGGCCAAAGGTCAGCCGCGATCGCGCACGTGCGGCCTATCTATCTTGGCGCAACAGGTGCACTTCGGAATCGATTATACCCCTGCGGGTGGCCTCTATATACATATATACGGAATAGATAACGCTCAATGGGATTCACGTTTTCGCGAGGTCGAAAATAGCATCACGAGAGAGTCGGGATTTTTCAGGCGCGCGCAATCGGCCGGACCGTGGGAACGAGTCTAAAAATAACGCCGAACCGCGCGTCTTTATCAACCGGGGAATGAACGATCGGCCCATGATGTATGTGTGCGGTGACGCAAGCGACATTATTCTTGTTTACGCTCGCGTTTTGCACGTATCGGCGTTTGTATCGTTTATAGCTCGGCGAAAGTAGAGTGACGAAACGGCTTCGGCGAAGGATTTGCCGTCTCGGAATTTACCGCCACATTAATTATGCAGTTTAAAAATACGTCAAACGAGCGAGTCAATGAACGTCGATAAGACATTCATTACGATCTTTGCTGTTCGTAGAGTTGTATGAAACTGGACAATTCTGCAAGGAGCAGTCGAGCAAGTCCTTCTCACGATTGAGTCATCCGCCGGTCGGGGAGGACCACCTGGCGAGACTCGCCGCGGCGGAGATATCCATCTCTCATAACGATCCCCCTTCGGTATACTTCATTACCCCGGGCTCTCTTTGTCCTCGGAGGCGGTGCTCAATAATCGTTGCGAGCGGCGTTAATTGCTCGTTACTCTGTATCGTGTTGGTGCAACATACACACAAACATGCGAGCTCCCAGACACGCGATAAACATTATTGCATTTCCCTCACCTTTGCTCGCCGCGCTTATCGACCTCGCCGCTCGACGAGGCTTTTTTTCACCGAGATACCGATGCGTTCGCTGCTTTTTCGCTCTTCTCTTCGATCGTCGCCGCCCATGTCGGCGCAATTAACTTGCTGCATTTCATCAGCCGCAGTCTATTTTAAAAAATGGATCGGCTATAATTACGTGGCGTATGCCTACTAACACAATTAAAAGCGTCGTCTCGCGTCCTCCTCTCGACGCTCTCGCGCTTCAGAGAAAAAGTCTCGCGCCCAGAGCCCTTTTTTGGAAGAATTTATTTAGTCGGGCACTGCCGGAGAAAAGACCTCACCCGAGCTCACCTGTCGCCGGCAACCGGTCCCCGCCGCTCTCCCGTGTCGCCCATCCCCGTACAACACAAACTGACGTATAGTATCCGCGAAACTAGCCATCGGCGTCTCCTCTTTCTCCCTCGCGTCCTGCGCTCAATCAAGTTTTGCTCTGCTTGCAGATGATGCAGCACCGGCGAGAAAGGCACGGCTCCTGCAGCAGGAGGACCCAGAGCACAAGCAATAGCCCAGTGCTGGGCTGCAGGTCGCAGTCGAGGCGAGCGACGAGCACGAGGAGGCCCTTGCCGAGGCCGGCACAGCTCTGCAGCAACGTCCAGCAGAGCAGCAGTCCAGCTTGTTCGTCCATCGCGTGGTCGCCTGCGCCCTCGTACAGCAGCAGCAGCAGCAGCAGCAACTCGATGTCTCTGCTCTCGGTGCTGGCCTGGTCCATGACGCTGCTGCTCGTCTCCTCGTGCCTGGGCATCGCCGACGCCGGCACGCTCATGGGTCACCCGTTCAGCAAGCGCTCCTTCATGGACATCCAGTGCAAGGGCGTCTACGACAAGGCTCTGTTCGCGAGGCTCGATCGCATCTGCGAGGACTGCTACAATCTCTTCCGCGAGCCCCAGCTGCACACGCTCTGCAGGTAATTTTCTCTTCTTCATCTTTGACTCTTTTACGTTGGACCTTATCGTATTATCGTGCAATCGGACGGTTTCAAATATCCAAGACGAGAAACATGTTCCCGCGAAAAATCCAGCCTAAAATAGCTGCGCCTCCAATTAATTATAAATTCAGCGAATAAGAAAAAAGCCAGGCTCGTTTACGTGCATACTCTAAAACACAAAGCGCCGGGGCATTTTCAGAGCGGATACGCGGAAGAGCTCTAACTCGCTCGCTCTATCGCTCGCCAAACTCGGCTGCCGCTGCTGTGCGCGCGTGCACACATCGAAACTGTGAGATTTCTCTTCTATTTATAGCAGCTGCAGCGGCAGCAAACTCTCCGTTGTGTGCAGCAGCATCAACGCGAAAGAGAGAGAGAGAGAGAGAGAGAGAGGGGGGGGGGGGAAGCGAACGCACATCCGTTATTATATACCTGAGCGGCTTTACGAGAGTATAATTCACCTGTTTTTATCATCTCTTCCACGAGGGAGAGAGAGAGAGAGAGAGAGAGAGAGAGAGAGAGAGAGAGAGAGAGAGAGAGAAGGAGCGCTCGCGCCGATCTAAAATTATACGCGCGCGGGGCACTTTCGAAAGGATCCGCTATCCCGATGCTGCTCTTGTTTCGCGCGCCTATATATACCTGCACGTTTTTCTTCGATCGTAAACTTACGTCATCGTATAATATAGCTGCGCAAAAGGGGCTCGATATGTGAGCAGTGAAATTGAGGACGAATGACAATTTTCAGAAAGAACTGTTTCACCTCGGACTACTTTAAGGGCTGCCTAGACGTGCTGCTGCTGCAGGACGAAATGGAGTGGATCCAGACATCTATCAAGCAGCTCCACGGAGCCGATCCTGGGGTTTAGGTGCTTTTTTATTTTTCGTTTTTATTTCTCCTCATTCTTTTGAGTTACCTGCTCCTCTACGTTCGTTTTCTTAACCGACTCCTGCATCCTTTCGCGTTTTCCCGATCCGAGGTGAAGCTACGCCATAGAATATACTCGTTATTCTAGACTTTACTTATTTAACATATGGTGTTATGTGAACATATGATTCAGACCTTTGTAATATTTTTAGCTGGTAGATTATAGAAAAGTTGTCGTGGCAAAAGTTTTTTCGTAACGGTGTAGCTCCTCCTCGACGTACACCAAACGTATGCGTCTACTTGTACCCTACACATGATACGTTACACACCTATGATGCTATACTTCGCCTTTCCAATTTTTCGCTCAAGTCCAGTTTTCCCCCTTATTTTCATTTTGCTCACTGTATAAGTATTCATTAGTGGCATCTAGTTACATCGAGTTCCTGGTGCATTACAAAAGACATTAGGTAATTCCGTATTTCTGACTATAAGTATATGTAATCGATCCATATCGTGTCAACGGAGGTATATACTAAGAATTTTTGAAGGTATATATATATATATATATACGGAATTTCCTAAATATTTTTTACAAACATTTTTGTGCAATTGTTGGCATCTCAGGATACCGCAGCACATTTTTGGAGTGGCGACAGTGACTAACCATTTTTTCAGACTAACAACCAGACCTCGAACAATAACATTTTTCCACGCTATAACAATTTTCGCTCCGCAACACTTCGAGATACCTATTGTACACGAAACACGCTTGTTGATCCTTGATGCGAATGTTTTTCAATTTTTCCTTTCGCAGAAAGGACACAAGTCGCCTGTGATTCAGACGGAAAATTGCGTATCCAAAGTGTCGGCGAAGTTGCGGTGAGCACCTTCTTCGCCGAAATTCACGTTTCTAATATCCCTCGTCTTTTGTTTTGCTCCCAACAGGCAGAACTGTTTCGGCACCGAATACTTTACGAGCTGCATCCAAGCGCTGCTGCTTGAGGACGAGAAAGAAAAGTTCCAAGATATAGCCGAGTACCTTGGCCGCAAGAAGTAAAGCCCCGGGAGACTGACAGAAGACAAAGTGTGGCGAGAGAGAGAGATAGAGAGAGAGAGAGAAGAAGATGACGGCATAATGAGAGTCACGAGTACTTTGTATATTTAAACGCAGAAAAGGAGTTGGGAGGAGCAGGGATATGAGGCAGGTGATGGGCTACGATGTAGAGGAGCATCTTCGGCGCAGATTTGATGATCGTTTAGCCGCAAACTAGTCCTCCGTGAACGGAAGGATCGCGTCGCTTTTAACGAGTTGAGACGTCACGATGATTTTTAGAATTTTTTCACCCAGACTTTTACGCTATTTCGTTTTTCTTCTTTACGCACTGATTTTACCTGCACGCGCGTGTTTTAAACATTCAATTTAAGCGCTCTTTCCGTTTACGAGGCCACTGTTCGACGCGTCAGAGCTTCAGCGTTTATCGCGCGTCTCTCGTGCGCGCGAGTAGGGGATTATGAAAATTTCCTTTCGTAAACAGCTGTTTCGCGCACGAGGGACTGCGCGTGGCAGCTCGATCATTTCGCACACGGGAGAATCGATCTTTTGATCTTCGAGGAGAGATAGAGAGGCAGAATAGGGGAGACAAAGAGACGAGTAGTAGTCACATGCATCCCATAAATACAAATTCTAGTCGATGAAAAATATCCGCGCGCACGTGCCGTGCACATGTACACACAGGACAAGAGACACAGACAACACACGAGGCGCTCCGGTGTGCACAGCACGTCTATATTAATTTACTGATACGAATTATTATTACTATCTTTACTTTATTGCTATTTTTATTATTATTACTATCAATGCTGCTATCATTATTGCTATTATAATTGTCTGCATTACGATTATACGTTTATCATTACTATTATTAATTCTCTTTTTTAGTATAATTATGATCATCATTATAAATACTATTGCTATATCGTATTAATCGATGTGACGGCTCAGTATGGCGAATCGCGCGCCGACTGGATTTCGGGGCGTTGTTGTTTTCTTGATCAATTTTTATTATTATTGTTATTATTATTTGCGCCGAAGAGCCGCCTCCTTTCGTATTATCGGCCGCAGGTGAGACAAAAGTCGCACACCACGAAAGAAACCCGAGTCGGCCAAACGCTTTAATGCTCTTTTTCGTCCGACGAAATTTCGAAATTTCGGAAAGAAGGCGCAGCTTCATTTCGCACACTTTTTCACCTTTTGTGTATGCGATTTTATTTTATTATTATAACGGTTTTCACGGCCCCTCATTATATTTATTGACATTTTTTGTATTTCTTTCATTTGAAACACGTAGCACGTTTTGCCTCTTTTTTGCAAAAAAAAAGAAAAAAAAAACGTTCGCACAAGTGTGAAATCGTGTCGAAAGAGAAAAGACGCTGGTTATAATTGAAAAGAAACTTACGCCTCGACATATCGCGCGGACGCATTCGCCCGTATCCGGTATTTACGTGTAGTATTTATTTATTTTTTCACGTCCCTGTAAATTTAGTCGACATAAGCACACAGTGAGTATTATTGTAATTTACTCTTGGATTGCACGCCTGCAAAATAATATGATTATATATTGAGCGAGCGAGAGTATAGAAGCTAAATTGTCGGATTGTCAAATTTACGTCGAGATATCCCAAATTGCATTGTGTCGAAGGAGACAGAGAACATTATAATATGCGTACGCCGATGACAAGCTGTATAAGAGAAAACATATAAGAGTGCAGAGCGTGAGAAAGAAAAAGAGAGTGTGAGTGTGAGAGCGTGAGATTAACGAAGAGTATAACGGACCATTCCGAAATCAGTATTGAAAAGTTGTTTCCGCACGGGAAACGCCAGCCTTGCATTTTTTTGTGTAACGTTAAAACAACCCGGCGAACGATCCTCGTCTTAAGCAACTCGAAATGGGGACCTTATCGCTAGCTATTTATTTTATTCTTTTTTTTTTAGTAGTCTTTAACGAAAAATTATTCAACGCCTTTTGTATCGGCTTTTATGCGTTTAAGCTTAAGCGAGACGTCGTCGCGTTCGTTTCGAGAAGAGATGATTCCTTTCTGTCAGCGATTTATGTCTTCTTTTTGAGAAAACGTGCGCGACGCAGCTCTTTGTATTAGTGACAAATGACCGCGAGTACAAATAAATCAAAATGACAAAGTACTTTTTTTACGCTCCGTTTCTTCTCCTATGTAATTAATTAGCAATCGCAACAGTGTAACGCAAATACAACACTACTTTTGTTATTTGTACTCCGAGAATCAACGAACTAATTTTTTCACCAGTTTACAGCAAGCAGAATTTAATCGGCAGTAGAAGCTCCCCGTGAGCGTCAGCCTAAAGGAGACGCCCATTAACCACCGCCTCTTTTTTTCCTTCGCGCGCGCGAGTCAAAAGAGTTTCGATAAAAAGCAGCATCAAACGATATCCCGTCTTATCCTTTTAATACGCATAAAATCAATGACGCACGAATTTTGTATTCCTATATATGCCGTGTATAAACATAAATACGCATAATTTACGTGAACAGGACGAGAAAAAAGTAAGGGAGAGGGAGAGAGATGTCAACGGCAGTCCGATACTGAAGTCTCGCAGTCGCGCCACCGACCTCTTAGTTTCGCGAGGCGTTTTATGTTTATTTCTCTCTGTATGTTAGTATTAAAAGTCCTCCTATGCATAATATACGAGAAAAAGAGAAATTCACTAAAATAAAAAAGATATTATGCCGACCGTCTAGAATATATTATATACGTACTATCGTATATATCTCACACGATTCCTGTCGCGGGGAGTCGACAGTCTGTATTTTTTTTATTTTTATTTTTTTTTTTTTTATTATTATTAATATTACTATTATTAATATTATTATTAATATTGTTTGTATTTATTTATAACGCTGGGTATTGTGCAAGTGTGATGATATCTTTATTTTTTCACAACGGCCCGAATCTCAGCAAAAGCTCGTTCAGAGCTTGCGAGTGAGATGCAGCCCCAAAAGAGACAAAAAGAAACCGTGAAATGATGTGTGTACATAATGAATCTATGTGACAACCGATCCGATAGCATCAGGCCAATTCTCACACATTATGTGTAGACTTCGCATTGCTCTTACCGCTTTTTGCAACTTTTTGACGCACGAGCGCTCTTTTTTTTCTCGCTTCTTATGCATTGTCAAACGTTTATTTTTCTTAGCGATGACGATCGAGATTCGAGCTGGGAGTGAAAGAAAAAAAAAGAATTTGCCAACCGATTATATCGATGCATGCGAATGCGCGGCGCTGTCGAGAAGAGCTTGAGGAAATCTTGGCTTGAGAGTATATGCTTACAAGTTGTCGATAAAAAAATGCAATTAACGATCCAACGAGAATGAGCAGAGAGAGGAAGACAGAGAAAAAAAAGTTGTATCCTATTCGATTAAAGTAAATTTAATAAATTATAAACTATTTACATATATACACATTATGTATAACGCGTATCATATCGATCACACGGATATCTAAAAAATCTATTATTGTTTGCGTGAATAAACGAATGATTCAAGAATATATTTTGAATTCGTCATTTTCTTGTCCCATAATCCCCTATATCCTCTCTCCCGATTAAATCCTTTAATAACATAACGAAACCGTAATCAATATTTGCATGTTGAAAATCAAAATAGACCGAAAAATAAGAACTAAGCTTGCTGGAATAAAAATAATGAAAATAGACGTAACGCAATCGAAAATTGAAGAAATTAGTTTAGCTCTTTAACAACACGTGTTTTTTATTTATAAAAACATAAGGCTGACGTATAAATTACGAAAGTGGACTGTTATTAGATCATCGACCATCGACACTACGTCAATAGCAATGTAGATAAAATCGACAAACACGTTACAAAACTTATATTGGTATCGAAAGGCGAACTAATAACAATGATAATGCTGTTTAGTGAACTTTGTAATGTTGCATTGTGTTAAAAATCTATCATTGATTTGCGAAATACTTCGCTTTACTGACGAACGCTTGCATTATATAATTACACGGGCTTTTATCTATGCGTTTTTGAAGAAAAATAAAGTAAAGTAAAGTATAAGTCAGTATATATATTGTATTCAGCTTCCTTAATTTTCTAGGTGCTGCCATTTTATTTTTCCCCAGAATCTCTTAATTCTAGAGTTAGGTCGTAACTCGCGCCTAAGATCGAGTAGAGGTCGCAATTCATTAATTGAGGGTGAAATTAACGCCCCGCCGAAGGAGAATGAAAACATTTCTTGTCCATAACGGTAATATTACAATTGCCCTAAATTTTACAGATTCAAAGCCAGTGCTTCTATTCTGTGAGACGAGAAAATATCAGTACGATCTTTGATGATAAAGCTCTTTCTATATGTCCATACTATATTCTAAATTTACTCTAAAAATAAACAACCACTCGACTCACCAGATGTCCGGTAATCCTTCCAAGTGTCCTCAAGATAACAACAAACAGATTGCTTCAATCATATGCAAGATTCGGTGCTTCTTTACACAATCTGAACTTAAATCACAAAAACTGAATATAGGCGAAAAAAGGCGCGTCGAGTCCTGCGCATGCGCCGTAGATTTTCGCAAACCTCTACAATCTACACCGACAATTCAGTCAATTACGGATACCTACGCATATATATATATATATATATATATATATATATATATATATATATATATATATATATATACACACACACACACACTATAGGTTTTATGTTTTTCTTGTCAAGGTTAGCCTTTTATCACAAGATATTATGTTTCTGCCGCAGCGCGTTATTCAGATGTTTTTACTTTCAAATGCCGGTATTGAAAGCACGGTGTGAGATCAGCGTCACAAGGAGGCCGAGGCTTTTTCGTGAGTATGCATTTTGTTATCATGCAGCGATGCAGGCGCTAATCATCGTTAAAACTAGTACAGAAGATGATACGCAAACGTAGGTTACTGTGGCGCTATCTTCACGTAGAACCAAGAAGTCGGCTTGATTTTAAATTTCCCGCGCTTTTGGATGCAAAAGATCAAACTTTGATGATGTATATGTAAGATAAATATAATTTCATCGATATATGCGGGTACCATTAGAAATAATAAATAAAGATTAAATGTCGTTTGTATAATTTGTTTGTTCTTTAATTTAAAAAAATCAGACTATGTATGTACATAATTCTGAAGAACTTCCACGGATAAAAAAGACTTTTTGCCTATACGTCACAGCAAACAAATTTTCGTTCAGAATAAAATCTAACCGCGCCACATGTTGATTTAATCGGTTAAAATTCATATTTATAGTTAAAAGTTTTACTCAGTGTAGAAAACACTTTTTCAGAAAAAATCATTTGTAAAATTTACAATATCATTATCTTATTTACATTAATTAATAATATAGTCCTTTAACAGATCATTTATCAGTAATCGTCGATGATCTACGGAGACCTCATTTTGCACAAAAATCGCAGCTGCAACATCTTTACCTCTCCCGCGTTTGATTTGAACACTCCTTCTTGGTTATCAATTGATAAAAGAGTACCGACTGACTCTCGGTCCTCGCCGATAATGACTTTAACCCTATCGTTCTGTGACGGAACGACGGGTTCTAATTGATCACATAAAATATTTACTGATCTATCTTCGCGTGGCAGGAACACTGTGCACATTCCACCCTGAAAAGAAAATAGCATTAATTAATTTTTCAATATTTATGCACAAAATCAAAAGATTTGATTTCATTGAAAATGAATAGTCTTATTTTGTTAAGTGAAGGCTTACCGTAATAGTTGTAATGTAGCCTTGTTGCCCAGCTGCGTCTAGATTAGAATCTCTGACACGAACTTCAAGATCAGTTGTGTGCCATTCCTGACCAAAAACACCTGAACTATGACCAGCATCTATGGTAGAGCCAGGCGTTTGTGGATTGTATGGACTTCCAACTCCACCTAAAAAAATGTATTCAGTTAGTTAAAATCATTTAAACACAATAAACTAGTTCAAATAATCTCGCCTTTTACCGCGTTCATTTTACTTACCGGGAGTCATAGGACTGTAACCCATGGGTGATGGGGAAGCAAAGGCTCCGTGGGGACTAGTGGTGTATCCGGTACCAGCGGGTGACGGAGTACTTCCATAAGCAGCGGGACTAGGACTTGCGGTAGCGCTGGCAACGGGGCTGGGACTGGGCTGATAAGGCCCAAAGCTTTGCTCGGAACCATACATAGTACCAGGCGTCTGTGGTGTGAAAGGACCGCCAGATGGATAGCCGGGAGCGTAACCTGGAGAGCCCCCTTCTTCAATATTGTAGCCATCAAAGTCGCTTGTTCTAGCTGGGGTATTGGTGACCGTTGGATCCCAGGCACCTGATTGTCCGGGTGTACGTGATCCTGCATCGTGCGATGGTGTCATAGAACCATAATGAGGCGTTCGCGAACCAGCTGTGACAGAAACATTTTTTTTAGATTTTGAATATACTTGTCTACAAATAATTTATCAATAAAGTCTCGAGTACTTACTCTCATACATAGGCGTCTGCGATCCATGCATAGGCGTCTTGCTGCCAGAATACATGGGCGTCTGACTTCCAGCGCCATAAGCAGGTGTTCTGCTGTAACTGCTAAATCCTCCATCCTTGGTTGGTACACCAACATTGGCAATGTGTGACCGATCGACAGAGATTGTTTGACAAGTAGAGTGAAGCTCGACTCGGGCTGTCGTCTCAGTTGCATCTTTTACTATTCCCACGTTGCCCTTATATGGGCCACTGGTGATCTTGATGGTCGTTCCTATAAGGTCACGATCACGACGCGCTCCACCTCGGCCTCGGCCTCGACCTCCCCCTCCGCCGCCGCCACCACCTAGACCACCTGGACCACCTCCACCTCGACCGGCTGGACTTCTGAGAATTAGAAAATTTTAGTTGCAAAACATAAGTATCAGTTTAATACTACTATTTGTCTGAAATTCCTATTTTTAAAAAACAAATGTTTCAAGATAAGATACAAAGATTTGCCATTCTTTAGAAAAAAATACGATTAATTGTGGTTATCTTCACAGTATATTGCAATTTTTCTCATAATGTTTTAAAACATTACAAATTCCTAATCACTTGGCAGCAGTTATGCATAAAATGTAATAAGATTGTTTTATTTACCCGCTAGGATGCATTGGCGAAGCAATTCTCGGTGACATAAAACCACTGATCATCGGAGCCATTGCTGAGGCTGCATTTGCTTTATTGCCACCAGCGAGCTGTAAATGCCTAGTTTTGCACACAAATATACCGCCATTATCTATGAACATTCTAGAATGTAAGAAAGCAAAGCTCCTGTATAAATGCTTAATTTCGCCGCCTCTTCCAGAATGAGGACCATCAACGACTTTGACTATATCTTTTTTCTGTATAGTATTTTGCTGTGAATCTAACGCAACAGTATTTCTGTTTTCCCTTCTCTTGGTCAGCCCTTGAGGCCTCGCTTCCACAACTTTGCCGTGCATCGATAGCACGTGGAAGTTTTCGCGTTCGAGTCGCACAATCACACCAACAGTTTGTGGGTCCAGTTGGACAAGGTCACCCCACTGAAATTGCCCAAGGCTGTCGACACCCGTGGCCATGTCTGAGCAGAGTTGTAGATCTCGAGGAAGGACCTCGAGCTCATGCATTGATAAGTCCGAAAAGAGAACTACGCGATTCTGTTCTACTCGGACAATAAGGCCTGTATCTCCTTCATATCTTCCTGCTACCACCTGAAAAAATACGAACAAATCAGAATAATTGATTTACAGTAAAGATAAAATTAATTTTATTTATTCAAAGCATAAATTTTATTTTTACCTTAACATGATCACCCATAGTGAAATATTTTCTCAACTCACTAGCTTGAAACTCTAGTGCCTCTTTCAAATCCTCGTGTTTAGGCATAACCATGATCATATTTCCGTCGATGGACACAATTTTTCCTTGCAAGTTCAACAACTCGCCTTCACATACTTCCACATTGTCACCCGTGCTGAAGGTATGCGTTATTGTATCCTCTTTTCCGGCGGAAACTCCTGTAACGGGAGCACCACTCAACTCTAGGTCAACTCCTTCGGGTGCTTCTTCGAACTTTTCAAGTTCCGAAAGCGTAGGCTTTACACCCTCGGCTATAATAGCGCTAGTTGTGAAATTCTTGTACAAGAATCCTTTACGGCTGTACCTGTTTCCCTCGAAAATAAGGAAGTCACCATCGCTGGTAACTTCACCTCCGATGGCTCGGATAGCTTCTGGATCAAAAGGTTTCGCCGGAGGGCGTCTTTTCTTCTTACGCTTCATTGCCTCGGACTCGCTCTGCGCCGTTCTTAGAGCTCCTCGAGGTCGCGTATAATCGACTCTTGGAAGCAGTTTTAAATGGACCTGGTTTTGTGCTAGATCGACGTAGTCTACTTGTGCGATATCGTCTTTGTAGATACCTCGCTTTAGACGCACCCACTGTTTGGCTTTGAGACCTGTTTGTTCTTTGACGACACGCATCACGTCTGTCATCTCCTTGATCGGTACCATTTGCTGCTTCCAAACACCCATCCTCAGGTTTCCTACGTTTTCGATAGCGGCCTTGACGTGCGGTTGCTTGTAAGCTTCAATGTAGATGTAACCTTTCACACCTTCGGGTGCTACCACCGATTTTATTTGCAGTGGCTCGCCTATTTGTGAAATGATATTTGTAGTTTGCAAACAGAGCTTATTTTTGTAAAGAAAATAAAAAATACTTACTGGAAAATTGGTACGTCAAAAATTTTCTCATCAACAGTAGGACCGTGGCTTTCTCTTCTCCAATACGACATTTTACCATCCATAAGTTTGGATCTTTGACACCAGGAAGCAGCGTTTGCTGAGTGATCTCGTCACTCATTTCTTCGCCTCCATCGCCGAATCTGTGAGCTGCAGCTGATTCGTTGGCATATTTATTTCTAAGATATTCTTCTATCTCGTCTTCTTTCTGTGAACTAGTCATGACAAAAAGGAAAAATGTAATCAAGTTTTAGTCAATTTTCGAATGATAAACTTACGCAGTTATGCGGTAACTACTTACTCCCACAGATTGGTGCCTCTTCTTCTTCCTTCAATTTCTCGGGCAGTCAATCCGATTTCATCAACTTCATTCCCAACAATTCCAATTTCCTGGGCACCTTCTTCCCATTCTTCATCATCCTCTGGCTCATCATCAACCTCAGCCTCCTGAATAATAAAATCAGAAACCTGACCTTTCCTCCTTTTCTTCTTTCTAGGTCTGTCATCATCATCTTCGTCTTCCTCTTCATCATATTCATCCAAATCCTCTCCTAAACAATAAAATTTATTATCTCAACAGTCTTGCATTGTTTATATTGATTTATATTTACCTTCAGGCTCCTCCTCTGGCTCGGGTTCTTCATCTGAATTAGCTTCCTCTGCTTCATCATCCCTAGCAGATCTAAACATTATGAAATGCTTTATTACATACATTCTCTAAACTTATCTTTGCAATCAAACAAATAGTGAAAAATGTATACTAACCCTGACCTTGATCCTGATCGTGATCTTGACCTGGATCTAGACCTTGATCTGGACCCAGATCTAGACCTTGAACCAGACCTGAATCTGGATCGACTTCTGGATCTAGAGGCTACTGAACCACTCCTACTCCTAGATACACTGTGTGACCTAGATCTGGCAGGACTACCTGCGGCACTGCCAGCATCGCTGGCATTTCCAGATCTAACCGAGTGATTCTCACTATCACTACCTCCACCTCTTCTTCCTCCTTGTTCACTCTCATTGTCGGAGTAGTTGCTTCCTTCAGAATCTGACATCTTGCTTGTTTTGATGCTGATGAGTAAAATCTATTAGTAACATACAGGGATAAAATTTCAAAATTGTACTAGTAATAGGAAAGTTAAGAATATATATTTTAAATTGTTTAAAAAAAGAATTAAGTTATTTAATACATTCGGGTTATTCAGGTATAATGTAAAAAACATAAAACAATGTTTATATGTGACGGGTACAACATCTCTTCAAAAGAAAATTCAGCCAAAAGTCTACCGTCGTCTGTCGACAGTACTGGTACCTAGACAGTGCCTTTCTTTAAATATGTAAAAGTAATACTTGTTATTAAATTCTAGGTAACTCTATTAAAGTAAATTTTGTTTCCAATTTCTACATTTATGGCAGAATTATACAGCTTTTGATCTGCCAGTCTAAAGGTACTCTTTGATGACAAAACTAAAAAAAATGTGGTAACTGAAAAATGAAAACTCTGAATTTGGGTTTTTAAAATCAATATGTTACATACGTTATGTAAGTACATTGTTTTCTATATTATACCTGAATATAAAGTTACCTTATTTTACTAAACAATTTCAAATATATGTGACAATAAAATATCTATAAACAAATAAGATTGTTAATCTTTGCAGGATTTCAAGCACTATAACAATTCTCTGAAAATTTACTCGGTGTAATTAGATTAATTAATTTTTG
Organism: Trichomalopsis sarcophagae; assembly: GCA_024372645.1. Lineage (NCBI taxonomy): Eukaryota > Metazoa > Arthropoda > Insecta > Hymenoptera > Pteromalidae > Trichomalopsis > Trichomalopsis sarcophagae. The sequence continues at coordinate 820,333 of QLSS01000046.1, read as the reverse complement.
ATAATTTAAAGTGGTTCAGATCCTTTGAGGGATAAAAACAAAAAAGACTGTCTCCGCGCACGTCAGCGGGTGCGTTTTTTAATTTTTTTATTTCGGGTACGCTACAGAGCTTTTCGCGGATGCGATTAAAACTTATATTATATTAGGCCTACCTGAAGGTCTTTGCCTGCGCTACAAAAAGAGCGTATGCCTATAGTAGCACAAGATCTGTTGAGGTTAGGTTTTATTATTTTGACTTGTGTGGACAGAGAGTGATTATTGCTTTAGCACAATGGTAGTTGTGCGGACACTTTTATACATACACCGTGACTTATGTTTGTATATCTACACTTAAGCAATTGTGTGATATTATTATGTTTCACTATATATTTGTATGTATTATACAATTTAGTGATTTTTAAAACACGGTTTATGTATAAAAGTGTTGGCACAACTATCATTGTGTTAAAGCAATAAGCACTCTGTCCCTGCAAGTCAAATATACGTAGCGTACACGAAACATTTTCCGGTTTTATTTCGTGTAGGTACGCGCCGACGTGCACCGAGACCATCTCAAAACAAAATTAGTTCAAGAAAAATCTAACCTTAAAAGTAGAAAACTTCACTTCTCTACTTAAGAAACTGGCAGACCAATTTTCATTCAGAACTCAAGTTAAAAAGCATCAAAACTATAACGTCTCAAATAATAATAAAAAAGAGTATTTTTTACCTCTGATAGATGTAGAGCAAACCGTATAACCGGACTCCGATGCCACGAATTCAAGGAATGGCGGCTAACCGAACTCCTGCAGCGGTTAGATATACTTGCGCCGTCAAACCAGATTTTGGGCCTATTGTTCGGGTCCAAGTACACGAGCCTACCTTATTCCTTGCAAAACTCGGATGGACACTTATGCGCCGACAGATATTTCGGAAGGAAAGTAGTCCTTAAGAGCTCAACCGGAATCATTTCTTTTCTCCGTCAAATAAGAAATCTGACGATCTCTTAAATGTCACCCAACGGCCCCAAGCCGACCTTCCAACCAGGTTCCAACCACGACTAGCTGCCTGCTGCAGGCCTGCACTTGCACCAGAGTTGCAGCGTCTGCAGCTCCAAAATATAAGCACTGAATAAACTGCGAACATATAAGTACATATAACTGCATGTGCCATGAGAATTGCGGCGGCGAAAAATAGTTTGAGTGGCCGCCGTCGTTATAAATTAATGATTAAACGAACTTACCTGTGAAGTTCAATCATAATTATATGATCGTGAATTGTTCGAAGATATAAAGTGTAGTACGCTCCCTGACTGCCCACCCAGATAACAACGTGTCGGCACAGAGACGTCCCTGTGACGGCACGA